>PVKE010025376.1:0-23097 GCA_004027555.1 Craseonycteris thonglongyai | reverse complement strand
TACCAATGAAAGGACAGACGAGAGGTGAGGATATTTATAAAACTTTCAGAACATACGCCAGGTCAATAAACATGCCTTTGCATAAGTTGTCTGCGATAACTACCGATGGGGCACCAGCAATGGTTGGTAAAAACAAAGGATTTATTGCCCTTTGCAAGAAAGATGAATCATTTTCAAACTTTATGTCCTACCACTGTATGATCCATCAGGAAGCTTTGTGTTGTAAAATACTGCCCTTTAAACATGTTATGAAAATAGTCACAAAGATAATCAACTCTATTCGAGCAGCTCCATTGCAACACCGACTTTTCAAGGCCCTGTTAGAAGATATTGAAGATAAAGAACACCATCTCATCCTGCATATGGAAGTATGTTGGCTCAGTAAAGGTAAAGTTCTTGCAAGATTTGTGAACTTAATTGAAGAAATAAAAATACTTATACATGATAAAAATAAAAATTATGATGAACTAACAGACTCTTGCTGGCTGGTGGATTTGGGTTTTCTTGCTGACACCATGGAAAAATTAGATTCTTTCAATTTGGAGTTACAGGGAAAAGACAAGAATATAGCTGAAATGATAAGCTCTGTAAATGCATTTAAAGCAAAATTGACTTTGTTGATATCACATCTGCATATCCAGTCTCTCACGCACTTCCCATATATGAAGAAAATGCTAGGTAACAATGAATTAAACGTGTCATTATTTATTGAGACCCTGCAAGTGCTTCAAAAACAGTTTGAAGAGAGATTTCTGCAGTTTACAAATATCGAGCCAATTGTCTCCTTCTGCATCAATCCTTTTACTTGCCAAATAAATGGAATAGAACTATCCGCATGTATTGCAGACCTTGTTCAGGGGAAAGCAGAAGAACTAGAGTTAGAAATTTTGAACCTTAAGAACGATATTTTGCTAAAATCTTTAATATCAGAGGACTTATGGAACATAGTCGACAAAGAAAGATTCCCATTTTTAAAAAAAGCGGCATATAACATCAAATTGTTTTCCAGGTCAATGTATATATGCGAATCTTTGTTTTCAAACATGAATTTCATAAAATCATGATATAGATCTCGACTTACCGATGAGCATCTTAATAATTGTTTGCTAACAGGGTTGTCGTCATACTCCCCTAATTACGAGGCACTGGCCAATGAAATGCAATGCCAAAGATCACACTGACAGATTGGCTTTTTTTATGTTTTCTTTTATGTTTTTTTAAATGATTTTATTATACGTGTGTTTTTTATTTACTTTGTATTACGTTATGTATATATGTTTCTATGTGTGTATATAATTTGTACAATAAATTTATTATTTTAAAATTATTTTTGTTTATTATTTTTTATTCTTGTTCAATAATAAATATCCTTAGAAATAGCTGGTGCCTGCCGCCCTACTGATATTTTAGAATGCGCCCTATGGTATAAAAAGGTTGGGAACCCCTGCCATATACCTTTCTCATCTTCTTTCTAAGTCCCAAATTTTTTAAGTTTTTAGATTTCTTGAATATGACTTACTAATCAAATTGACTGTTACTTTCTGGTTCCAGAGTCTACTGGTTCCCTCCAATGTCCTTTCTCTCCTCTTTCCTAAGAACCTAAGTTCTCATAGTATTATCTAGAAGTCCGATATGATGTCTAGAATTCTACCTGCCATATTAAAAAATAAGGAAAAGAGTCACATATTAGAAATGGCAGAAGGACTCTATAGCCTAATAACTTGGCAAAGCTGACACTCTAGCCCTGGACTTCTATATGCAGACTGCCTTTATTTTATAAAGAAAAAAATATTCTAGTTTGCTCAAGCCACCCTAATGTTGGGATTTTCTGTTCCTTGTGACCAGCTCTAATCCTAAATGATATAGATGATAACTTCAAATGTGCCTTCTAGCTTAGATATTCTAGAATTCTAGTGTGCTCTTCCTAATTTTGTCCTTGCCTTATTATCTACCATTAGGAAAAATGTTTGACCACAGATCGGTTAAGTGCCTTGGCCAAGATGCCCCAAGAATAGAACCTGGTCTTCTCTGACAAATAGGTCTTGTGTTTACCAATGCCTTTTGTACAAAAGAGCTTCAGATGTCAAGCCATAAATGCATCACCACTCATCATGACACTAACTCCCTAAATGCTTTTCAATTTGGTTTCTTAGGAAAGTACAGCTTTCTAAAGTGGAATTATCACAGCATACCATCAAGTAGAATAGCATTCAATGGTATCCCCATCCATCATTCCTTTTCCTTTAAACTGGTATGTATTGATTGCCTAGTCTAGAGAATTGTGACAATCAATAATTTTTTTTTACAGAGATTGCATGAGAGACTAAAGAAATTAGCTTATTTTGTAGTGAAAAGAAACAATATGTCAATCAAACCCCTTAAACCTAACCTCAAGTAAGTACAGATGCCAATACGAGAAAAAGTCTAAGTCACAACTGTCAAAGTCACCCCGATGGGAGACCAGTGCTCACATGCTGACTAAGCATGAGAGTACATTAAGCCATAACATGCTGTCATAATGGACCTCCTGTCCTGTGCGACACCTTAGAGGACATCTATTCCATCTAAGGGCTCTACCTCACCACTACAACACTTGATGTCATTTTCCATGTTCTGATTATTAGTGTTGAATAACAAAATTTACCCCAAAATTTAACAGCTTAAAACAATCATTTGATTTGCTTGAAATTTTGTAGATCAGGTATTTGGGTAAGTCTCAAGTGGTAAGTTTATGCTTAGGTGCTCTTATGTTGCAGTCAGATGCTGGCTTAGGCTGCAATCATGTGAAGACTGCATTGTGCTGGACATTCAAGATGGCACACACACATGACTGATGGTTGATGCCAATTGCCATCAAGATTAAAGAGAACTCTCTGGGTTGCAAGCCAGGTACTGGCTTTAAAAAGTGGGACAAAAATCTAAAAGAGTAATGAGGATTATGTATTTGGGTTCTAGTGCAATCTGTGCAATCTACTTTCTATGTAGAAGTAGGCTTAGTGGGGGCGGGGCGATGAGGAAGAAACGTTGGGAAGGATGCAGTCACCTAAAATACTGGGTAACTTGCCTCTTGGTCCTTTCTTTGGTGTTTCTTTCACCACCACCATTAAAGTAATCTCCCCTTAAAAAAAAAAAAAAAGATTACAGAGGAGACTGTTGACCTAAACACCTACATATGGCCTGTCTGGCATGAGAGTCTCAATGTAATCCAGTTTCTTATGTGACAGGTGGCTCTACCCAGAGAACCAGGCAGAAACTCCTTGGCTTTCTATAAGCTAGCCTCAGAAGTTATGCCATCACTCCCACTGCATTCTCTTGGTTGAAGTACTGTCTTTGTTGCTTCAGCCCCTCCAGAAGGGACTTAGACCCCATTTCTTAAGAGGAAGAGTGCCAACAATTTGCAGTCATATTTGGACATCTCTTTGCAGACCAGGGTTGAGGGAGGAGGCATGAGTGAATTACAAAGTAGAGAAACAAGGAAATGGACTTTCAAAAAGTGTCATTTCAATGGAATATTTTGTTTTTCACTGTGTTCACTCAGGATGCCTTTTTCTTACTTTCTCCTCAACCTCAGAGTGTTCTGCTCTGCAGTCTCTAGTCCTACTGGTCCCACCTGACTGCACTTTGGTGACCTGTCATAGTTCCCCTGTGCCCTACTGTCCACATCACTCATCTTTTCGGTGTGGTGTATTCCCAGTCTCATTACTCAGCTCCAGGTAGGTCAGCTCTCCCCTTTAGATGGGCCAACATTTTAGTAAAGCCTGCTTCCAAAGCATCTTCAAAAGAGAGAATGAAGTAGATCCAGAATGCGAAGGCAAAAAGAGTAGTAGAAAGTTTTGCTTAAGCTTTAGAGTCAGTAGTGCTTTGCTAGGCTAAATTCACATAAAAACCAAGGCAGCAGCAAAGAAATTCCATCTTCACTGACATATCAATGGCCAGAAGAGACAGATAACATGCAGGCAAAAGACAGGGACAGCCTGTTATCCCATGAGGCTACGGGTTAAAATCTCTCCTCTAGGACTAGACTTTAGCTTTGACTTTACACCTTGATTCATTCCCTGCCTCCCTTTTCAGACTCATCTTCCACCACCCACCAAGTTCTCCATACTCTACCCAACTGAAATAGAATTATTTGCTAATTGGAACTATACACGGAAGAATCAGGAAGACCATGTTCCCAGAGAATTTCAAAATTCCCCTGTACTGAACAGAATTTTTGAAAAGCCCAAGACTGGGTCCACATATGGCCAAAACAATTCAGTATGCCCACCCACTTATTCATCCAATGTGTTAGGTGTGGTGTTTCGGGTATGAGAGCACTGGGAAAAGTTGAAAAGCCAAGTTAGAAGTTTGTCTTGCTATAAATGAATGCAATTAAACAATAACCTTGATGTTCAATATTAAACTGTATCACACAACCTCAAGTCAGGACAAAGTAAGAATCTTATATTATATTCCAGAGCTCTCCTGAAGAATCAATCTGGAACTCTGCTTGAAATTGCACCCTTGTATCTTTCCTTTCTCTGCCCTACTCTGATGCTCCTATGCCCTTACTGATTTCCCTAGTAGCATGTCCCCAATAAGTCATGCACCCACAGTCCCTAGAGTCAGAGTTTGCTTTTGGGGCAACTGAGCTAAGAAACTCACTTCATAAGGATGTTAACTAAATGATTCTTGCACCACTCTGGCTAGGTGCCGTGATGACTTCAAAGATAGATGAGCCCTGGGGGGTCAGGGTTCAGCATGGAAGAGACAAGAAGTAATACATAGTGCAGGACAGGATATTCTGGACACCAATAGTAGAGACTCAGACTCACAAGAGTCTAGGTGGGGGATGAATACAAAATGGCTTAGAAGAAGAAAAATTCTTTTTCAGTACAGCTGATAAGCAGAGTGTTCATGCAGAAGGTGAAATCTGAACACAGCCTTGAAGGAAGAGGAGAATGGAAGGTGCCCCAAATTAGATCAAATGAGGTGTATTACTCAGGGTTCTCCAGAGAAAAAAGAAACAATAGAAAAAATATATAAATTAAAGTTTATTATAAGGAATCAAATCACATGATTATGAGGACTGAGAAGTCCCGTGACCTGCCTGCCATCTACAACTGGAGAACCAGAAAAGCCAGTGGTGGGGAAGCCGGGATGGCTCAGCATGTTAATCCCTGGCTTTACAGCCCTGGGGACTGAGGATTGAGTCCCGGCCCTGGCCCATGGAGACCCATATGCTGAATGGGGGTGTGCTTCCCATGCGGGAGGCCCCCAGCCCAGTTCTCACCCCCTAGTTGGCCCCTGGCTCTAGCAGGTGTGCCTCCCATGTGGGAGGCCCCCGCCCACCTGTGTGGAATGAAACCATGTTGAAAACTGATGATGTACAACTATGAAGACTGCTGTGGGCCCTCCCCCTTATCTCTGTCTCTCTGTGTCTCTGTCTCTCTGTCTCTGTCAAAAACAATAAAATAAACCTTTAAAAAAAAAAGAAAGAAGAAAGAAAAGCCAGTGGTGTAGCTGCAAGGCCTGGGAGCTGATCACATAGATTCCATCTGAGTCTCAAGACCTGAGAACCAGGAGTGCCAAGGGCAAGAGCAGGTCAATGTCCTGGTTCAAACAGGTAGGCAGAGAGTAAATTCATCTTTCCTCTGCCTTTTTTGTTCTATCCATAACCTCAATGAATTGCATGACATTCATCTATATGAGGGAGAGCCATGTGCTTTACTAGTTCACCCATCCAAATACTAATCTCTTCTGCAAACACCCTCATAGACATACCCAGAAATCATGTTTAATCAGATAGCTGGTCATGCCATGGCCCAGTCAAAGTGACAGATAAAATTAGTCACCAAAGATGGAAATAAGCAAAGATGTAACAATAGAAAAGAAAGCCATTGATCAACGGCTTATTATTTACAAGGGTCTGTTCTAACATATTCTAAGGCTTTGCATGTATTCGCCATTTTAACCTTGCTCCAACTCTGGGAGCATTATCATCCCATCTTTCAGAGGTTAAAAGGAAGCAAAAAAGTGAGTAACAATTTGCCCCAAGTCACACATCTGGTGGTAAAGTCAGGGAGGTGGACCCAGGGAGGTGGACCCAGAGAGGTGGACCTGGCCAGGTTTATGCCACAGGCCAAGCTTTTAGCCACCAAACTCAATAGCCTCTGTGAGCAGCACAATCGCCTGAGAAGGAGGAACAGAGTTAGTAAGGTTGGAAAGAGACACCAGGTCCAAATACAGTTGGAACTTTAATAACTCATTCATTCAACAAAATGTCTTTAATGTCCACTGTGTATTGGCATGCTGAGGATATAAATACGTACTAGAAAGATATGGTCCCTCTTCCTTTGGAGTTTATAATCTTATCCAACTAGCTACTTCCCCATAGAAGCAATGGAACCAGCTGAAAAAGCATTTTGCTCCATACAGTGTATATAAAGGGTGTCCCAACATTCACGCAAGATTTGCAATTTTCATACAAAATTACTTCTTGCGTGAATTTTGGGACACCCTTTAGATGCAGAAAAACAAGATTGAAAGAAAAGCAGGTGTTATAATATTTGAGAAGCATCTATAGCATGTAGGAAAAACAGAACCTCTCACCTTCTTAAGGTGGGTATAGATCTGAAACAAATCAACCTGCATATTAGTATACTGCTGACTGTTGCAGCAGCAGCAGCATTTTTTTTTCATGATTTTAGTAAAAAAAGTTTATTTTTGACAGATGTTCCTGGTTAGTAAGTGGCTTACCTCCATACCCTAATTCAGGGATTCAAGCTCCTTCTACTTTGTGGGTCTTCCAATCCCTAAATTCTTGTCATCATCCGTATTTAGCTGGCAAAGAAAAGAAAAGAGAGCATTAGAGAAGGTGCATCAGTTTCTTACGTGATATCAGTCACTGTTCATATTTTACTGGGGAGCTAGACTTATCCCACGGCCACACCCAGACATCCAGGCTGGGCCACATAGCCAGTTCTGGGATGTTACCTTCCAGAAATAACTCCACACTATGGTAGAGGAAATACAAATGCTGATGAGAAAGCTAATTCTCTCTGCCACACAGTCTGTTCTTTACCCTCCAAAACTATAACAAAACAGCATATTCAGGTGGAACCGAACCCAGGGACCTAAGTTCATGGAAACCTTTAATGTAGAGGCAGTTTGAAGAAATAGGAGTTTATTAACCTTAATTAATGTTCAGTGGTTTTTATGTGACTATCCCTCAAGCCTACTGATGATAGAGCTATCTTCTTCATATGCTGTCTTCATGACATAGCTGTCTGATGCCAGCTACAAAAATAGACTTATATTTTAAAGTTTTGAGAAACTCCTCATTCATCTACCCACAAATAGTAGTTTCTGGTACCTTTCAGATTCACCCCTGTTTGAGAGTGTCTGAGTTCTAGCTGAATGTTTGGAAAGCTGAGGCCTAGAGAGCAAGGTGAAGAACATTAAGGAAATGTACCAGGAGGCCTCATTTTTACTGGAAAGACCCTAAAAGGAACTGAGGTGGCTGGTGGCTCCTAGAACAGCCTCTTTAGAGGAACTTTAGATCTCTCTTTCTTCTTGAACATGGGGCCTGCAGATTGCACTAAACAATTCCAGGGGCAGATGGGAGCTTCACAATCACCTATTTTCCAATGCCTTTATCTAAAAGATGACAAAGCTGAGGTTCAGAGGAGTTAAGTGACTTCCCTGAGATCACACAGCCAATGAAGGGCAGAACCCATGGATGAGCAAACAATGGGATGCCCCTGATGGAGTGTGCAATCAGTAAATACTAGTGTCTGTCTTCCCTGGGTCTGCCCCAGCTTCTCTCTGTCCTAGCTCATATCCCCTGCTTCTTAAACAACCTGACAGCCTGTGACCAATTCTGCAACATCAATCTGTCATTATGCAAAAGCTGTCCATGGGATTGTAAAGGTTTTTAGCTCCACTCACTCAATCACCTTCTCGTCAGTTTCCCTGGTGAGCGGGTAAACACTGTGTTCTGGCAGTGCCAACTCTATCCCATTCCAGAATTATTTGGAAGGTTTGAATTCAGAAAACAAATCAGCTAGATTGAGTTTCCTTTCACCTAAAGCACCAAACCATTTGGTTGCGCACGTCTAGTCCCATTAAGCACTGAAGCTGATTTGAGCAGACAGGACAAAGATGGTCATTGCTCACAGGACACACATGTGTCCTGACCATTTTCCAGTAAACCAAAAACTGGAGAACCACTCACTGGGCTCCCATTGAATGAACAAGTCACCGAGTGGAACCTCCACCACAGGTTCATTATAACTCCGTCTGCAAAGTTCAGAGAGAGATGGGTGGGGAGGAAAACCCACAGCTATTTTTCAAGAAATTAATTTCTATCCCTGCAGTGATCAGTCCTGGTTAAGTGAGAGAATCAAATTATCTAAGTTACTTCTGCTGGGAAGGTTGGCTGCTCTGAATCCTGATGAAAAATAACACAATGGTGCTATTTAATTTAAAACCTCCGTCTGCTTCACTTATAATTCATACTGATTATGTTTCGCATTTATGTAGTATCCAAGGATCGCAAAGAACTTTGACAGCATCAATGATTCATCCTCAGGACCCTCCAGAGAAGCAAGGCTGTTTTCTCTTTCTCTGGGGGGACAGTGAAAAGGGAGGCCTGAGCCCAGTGACCTGGATTCCCAGCTGACTTTTCAATGTGAATCAACACTTGCTCTCCAGTTATTTGGGACTTGGCATCCATTCTAGCCAGACTAGTATGTTCCACAGACGAACATCATATCAGAAGTGTAAAAGAGATAAGGAGTTATGGCTTGCAAATGTAAATCAATAAAGACCATGGGCTTTCAGCCATTCCTGTCTGAGAAAGATGCTTCTATTGCTTCCAGCAGCCTGGCCAGCATATGATGGCCTTCTACAAGAAATTCTTAAATGGCGATCTAATAGGTTTGTGCATTATAAAGACAGAGCAAACCATGTAAAAATAACAATAAACACGTGTCTGGCACTTTACACAGCACGTTTGCATCTATGACCTCATTTACATACTTCCCCCATTGCACTACCTTATGTGCTTTGCACTGCTGTCTAAAGATGAAGTGATACCTCTCGCTCCTTCCAGCCGAGGTGCAGTGCCTGACTGCCCTCACCACACGACACTTACCTTTACACAGTAGCAAGGATCAGGCAGAGAGCATTGGCTTCGCTCCACTCAGTTACTAAGTCACCTAAGGCCATATCATTAGCCACCTTGACCCTTCAATTGAGGCTCAGGTATCTCTCCACTATTCTGAAACAATAAAAGAATTAATAATGCCCATGCTTTATCAAATACCTACTCTGCAGCTAGTTGTTTGTTAGGGCTTTCATATACATTAATCATCTTCCTTACCCTGGCCTGGCTTAATGTAACACAAAGCAAATAATTGAGGCTTAAACTTACCCAAGTTCAAGGTTTAGTAAAAGGTAGTCATCCAGATCTTCTCCAATTCATAGTCCACATACTTTCCCCAGGGATCTCAGGACATGATGGACTACAGATTTGAGAGCAAAGCAACTAGCAGACACAGGCAGACACCTGTCCTGCCAGCATACTGCTTGAATGCTCCTAGAAACCATGTGCTTCCCTCCTAGAGGCCCTGCCCAGTTAATGATGGACAGCTGAACTACTGGTGTGGTTGCACGAATAGTAGCATGACATTAAGAATAAGGGTGAAGCAGTTACTCTGTGGGGCCCATTCCTCTGAACACACTTAAAATATCCTACCCAATTAAGGACAGTGATCTTCTGGAACACATTCATAATAAAAGGGACTGACATAACCTAGAATGAACTATTTGACAACAGGGCAAAGACCAAAATGAACTTAGGAGGAAATTAGGCACGTCTGTGGAGTCTGTCTTCAACTATTTGATAGGACGCCTTAACAGGACAAGCAGCCTCTTTTGCTATTGGCCAAAGGACAGAAGTAAGTTGGAAATTATAGGCAAGCTGGTTCAAATCCCAGAGAGCAGTATGACCTCTTAGATCAATTGCTATTAATGGAAAAACATTAGACCTTACCTCCTAGCATTGCTATGGTGACTAAATGGGACAATATATGTAAATGCTTAGCTTAGACTGGTGTCTGAACCACTGTAATCTTTTGGTCATTATAAGGTAGCCTTCTTAGCCTTCAAGAGGGAAAAAGAATGATGGTATAAGATGAGATTCTTTCTTGGGACTAATTTGATACCAGATATTTTGAAAAGCAAGACAATAGCAGCTAGCCTAGCATTTGGTTTTATTTCTGCTTGCTCTTTCACTGGGTTCAGGAAATAGCCACTGGTCTTCTCAATCAACACCGGTCAGGAATATATCCTTCCTTCCTCTTTTCCTCATCCAGCCCAGGCCCCTATTACTATGAAAGGAGTTCTGAGTCTCTAGCCTTTTAAATAACTGTGCATTTCCTACAACAGAAAATTATTTGGTCTGAAAAATCACTGATATTGACTTAGAGATCAAAACTTTCTATTCCACCTTCTGTCAAAAATGGGCCACTTGGGGTGGGTTGGGGTGACAGCCCATTTGCTGGTGGGCCCTTCAAACTGTAGGACCCCAACACCTGGCTCAGGCTCTGGAAGTACACTGACCAGAGTCCAGCCGGTTTTCTTGGTCTCACGTTCTAGGTCATAGGAACCTTGTCCCCCAAAAAGACAATGAAGTAAAACAGCCAGCAGGTGCCTCCTGCTCACTTTCCATTGCCCACAAAGGTGTGGCTCAATAAATAAGGACATTACAGTGCTAGTGTGTGGTGACAGCACTGCAGGCACAAATGTTCAGTGCCTCCTGTGCATGAGAAGGACCCAGGAAGCCTCCGGCATCACAACTCAAGCAGGGGAATGTGCCCCTGGCCAGAGAGGGCCTAGCATGCTGTGCCAGGGCTGGATGAGACATTCAGCAGCGATGTCAGGATGAATGGCGTATGGACTAAGGGAAAGGTGCTGGCTGACGGTAGCCTGAGGAAAAGACATTTGTGTCCCCACTGCCACCCCCAAGCCACAACCAACCTCTGGCTTGTTCCCCAAGCACATTGGCCCTTGTGTTTCTTTTACTGTATTTTCTGGCATATAAGACGACCGGGCGTATAAGACGACTCCCTAATTTTACAGTTAAAACATAGGTTTAGGCCTATATTCGCTGTATAAGACTACAGCCTCGGAAGTGGGGGGTAGTCTTATACAGCGAATGTAGGCCTAAACCTATGTTTTAACTGTAAAATTAGGGGGTCGTCTTATACGCCCGGTCGTCTTATACGCCGGAAAAAACGGTACATGGAATGCCTTGATCCTTTCCCACCATGTCCACCCAGAAAGCTGCTACTCTTCCTATTAAGTCAAGCTCATCCATCTGCTTTTTCATGGTATGCTCTGGGATCTCCAAGGGGAAGTAATCATTTCCTCATCTGCGATTCCATGACATTTGATCCATACTTTACCTGATGGCTCTAAGAATATTGTCTTAAAGATAATGACCTTTATGTCCATTTCTTCCATCAGACTTTGAACTCTTTGAGGTCAAAGACACAGTTTGTCTCTGTATCCGCAATTTTGTTTTAAGTCTTTGTGTGATAATCTGTTTATTTTTGTTTTCCCTTTCCCCACCCCCACTAAGCTGTAAGTTCTGCATGAAGACAGGAGCTGTCTCTGGTTATCTACTTATTTCCAGAACTCAGTTTAGCACATGGCACTTATTTTCTAAACTTCTGGACAAATGGATGGATGAATGGATGGATGGATAAAGGAGCTATTATAAGAATGGTACAAAAAAAAAAAAAGTGAGAGAAGGGGAAGCCAGGATGGCTCAGTGGGTTAAGCACTTGCTTTGCAGCCCCAGGGACCAAGGATCGAGTCACGGCCCTGGCCCATGTGGACCCATATGCTAAACTGGGGTGTGCTTCCCATACAGGAGACCCCCAGTTTGGTTCTCACCCCCAGGTTCAGCCCTCGGCTCGAGGGGGCATGCCTCCCATGCAGGAGGCCCCCAGCCCAGGTCCCACTCTGTGTGGTCCCCACCCACCTGTGTGGAAAAAAACCATGTTGAAAACTGATGATGTACAACTATGGAGACTGCTCTGGGCCCTCCCCTTTCTCTCTGTCTCTGTCGAATAAAAAGTGAGAGAAGAAACCCCCATTGACACATGGGATGAGGGGTGGGTGAGATGTCCAGAAGTCTCGTGGAGGAGGCACTTTCTGAGGAGAGTCTTTAAGGATAAATAGGATTTCAGCAGCCAGAGAAGATAGCCTTTTAAGCAGGAGGCACAGATGAGGAAAGATGCACTGGAAAGAAGGTGCAGAGCAGGAAGGATTCCTCAGGAGCTAAGATGCATGAGAGATCAGAGGGGCTAAGCTGGGAAATGTAAGCCTCAAGTGCTGTCTCACGGGGTTCCGAATGTCCTGTTAAGGAAATTGAAATGTATCACACACAAATCAATAGGAGCTACCCAAGGGTTTGATTTCATTTCGCTTTAGCGGAGGCACTTGTAAAAGGCATTGTGTTTTGGGGGTTAAGGCATTAAATCTTCTCTTATAACACATATGTTAGAAGCACTGCAGCTGTAGATAATCCATTAGCAGCTGTTGGCACCAGTGATTTAGAAACCCACTAAGCCACCACGTAGACAATGAAAACAGAGCACATATGCTCTGAAGGCTGAGTGGAGAAGATAAGACCTGGATCATGGAGGCTGGTGATTAGAGGGGGTGACAGGAAGGAAACAGAAGAGGGGCAGCCAAGGTGAGCCTCACAAGCGCCTCACCCATATGGCAGCTTGTCAAGCCCTGGATACAAGTTTTTTCAAACTACAACCAAGAAAGATCACACGTAGAGCCCCATAGGTTTTGTAATCGCATTACTTCCGGGATGTGTTGGTGTCTGAGCACTCGCACATGCATCCACATAATTGTCATTGCCATGTCACTTACACTCCGCATTTACTTCAAGGGACACATGCTTTTGTTCTGGGTAAGGAGGGCCACCCAAAATGAAGAGGCCTTTCCAGAATGGAGGTGCCCCAGGACCCACCTACTCTTCCTTCACCCCTGGTCCCCTCCCACACACTCCATGAGCCCGTGGCCCTGCCCTCTTGCAGACCGCGCTATTGCACCAAGGAAAGAGGGTTCAGGTTGTTTGTTGTTCCATTTAGATGGCAGATGGGTCGCAAAGTGAGCTGCCAGAGGCCAGTGAAGCAGAGCCCGCTGCCTGCTGGGCAGAGCCCTGTCCTGCTTTGATTTGCTTCTTGCCTTTGATCCCCTACAGCTTCATCTTGTCTCTCACTCTGTCTCCACAGAAGCTGATCTCTAGCCTCTCCCAGCATCCTCTGGATAAGAGTGCACACAGACAGCTTCCTCTTCTATCTTTCGCAGCCCGGTCTGCAACATGGTTACCTCCATGGTGCCCACAAAAGCAAATGAGCAGGCAGCATTATTGCAGTGGTTCTAATTACCGAATGCTAATTGGGCTAACTTCAGGCTTGCAGAATGGTGCCGTTTCCCCGAGATGAAATGACAGAAGCCTCTGCGCGAGCCTTGCTCTACTTATTCTGGCATGGCTCTCAGAACACCCGGTAGCAGGCAGCAGCTTGCATAGACACCCCAGGCAGGGAGGAGCCACCTGTCTGCAGGTGAATGGCCTGTTCCACATCCCATCAGACCAGGGCAGAGGTTCTTGACCTGAGTCCCTGTAGAGTGGGACTTTAAGTGTTCCTGAATGCCCCTCAGCCCCCAGGATATGCACGTTTCCTTATATGTACAGACATGAATTTATCTGGGAGGTTCAAAGATTTCCTTGGCTTTTCAAAGAAGCCCGATACCCCAATATCTTTTTTTTTTTTAATGTGACAACCACTGGCCTAAAGGGAAAGGCATCTATTTATCAAGAGTTTATTCTACTTCTTAAATACCCTTGGGAAAGGCAATCTAAGCAAAAACAAAAACAAAAACAAAAACAAAAACAAAAAGGTATAGGGGGGAGGGTTGTAGATTGAAATTAAAATTAGAGCAAAGTCAACAATCAAGGGCTCAGGGCATTAAAACAAGACACCCAGGTCCTCTCTGCATGGCCAGAGCAGACATGATTTGCAGCTATGTTCTCAAAGTGAATGCAGTCCAACCCACTAATCTCTTGCCAGGCTTGTTACCTCTTGGATTAAATTCTCACCATTTTTTTTTTAATTGTTAAATTTATTGGGATGACATTGGTTGGTAAAAATCACTTAAGTTCTAGGTATACAATTCCACCTTACATCATTTATGTATTGCATTCAGTTCTCCTTCCATCATCATATATTTGATGACTCCTCCCTCTTCCTCCACACCCCTCCCCCCTTACCCTCAGGTAACCACTAAACTACTGAGTGTGCCCATAAGGTTTTGTGTCTTTGTTACTTTCAGTTTTATATTCCACGTGTAAGTGAAGTCATATGGTTCTTGATTTTTTCAATCTGACCTATTTTTCTTAACATGATCTCATGGTCCATCCATGTGGTCACAAAATAGTATTTCATCTTTTCTTATCACAGACTAATATTCCATATAGAAGGACAGTACCTCAATTTAATAAAGCACAACATAACAAACCCTCAGTGCATGTCATACTGAATGGGGAAAACCTGAAACTTTTTCTTCTAAAATCAGGAACAAGACAGGCATGCCCCTTGCCACCACTGCTATTCAACACAGTGCTGGAAGTTCTAGTCAGAGCCATCAGTCAGGAGAAAGAAATAAAAGGCATTTGAATTGGGAATGAATAAGTTAAACTGTCACTTTTTGCAGATGACATAATCATTTACATAGAAAATTCTAAAGACCCTACCAAAAAACTGTTAGAAATAATAAACATATATAGTAAAGTTGTAGGATACAAATTAAATACACAAAATCCAGTCACCATTTTTTTTTTAACATTAACTAAGCCTTTCATTTCTTGCCTGGGCTATGGCAGTGCCCTCTTAAGGGGTCTGTGCTCATCCATGCATTTTATTTATTTACTCAATTTCTAAACATAGGCATGAAAGAATTGTGCATTGGACTCAACACCTGGATTTGACAATGAATCTCATACTACACCTGCTCCCCCACATCTCTAGTCATCTCTCCAGCCGCTGTGCATCCACCAAGCCCACGTATGTGTACACCTTGGTGGTTCTGGTGCCTGTTTCTCTTCTGTCTCCTTCTATTTACTCCTCACACAGAAGTCAGCAATCTTTTAGAAACACAAACGTGATCATATTCCCTAACCTATACCTACACCTCAGATGTAGCCCAAAAGGCTTTAATAGGCTCAAGCTGGGACAACTCCAGGTACAATGATTTAGAGGATTGAATTTATTTGTGTGTACAAGGTACAGAGAAAGGTGTTTGTGGAGTGTATTAGTTATGTCACACTAAATTGAAGTGTGTAAAATTGGTTTAAAAAGTTAAATACACAATACACTTTAGTATTACATAAGCCTCAGATAGTCTTTTCAATTAAACCTTTCACTGATTAAAAGTTAATGTGTTGCCATTCATCAGTGTTCCCATGTTGCATTACAGACAAAATATGAAAATCCTCCCATGGCAGCTAGAATTCCAGATGCCTCAGATTCGATAAGGAAAAAAGAACCTCTGCTCCATCATTGTTTTTAATGTAAGTGGAGTTTGGCTCATTCATCTTGCCACGGCAGCGTTGCACTAGGGAAAAGCAAAACGCCCTTATCAAATTTAGGCCAGAACAGGCATCCACCCCAGAGGTTTCAATATGAGGGCCCGGGGTGCATGTCTTACAGTCAGTGCTTTGTCAGTCCTATGCAGACATTCAGAATGCAATGCGATCTGAGTTTTGATTGGAGATATATTAATAGATAAAAGAGTCTTGCAGGGCTTTGTTGGTGTGTCATTTTATTATTGTTATTACTGAGAAAACATGGGGGAAATGTTCCTCCAACAGATGACTCTGTGCACTGCTGCAAATGAAGTCCCGCCTCCGCTGCTGAGCTTCTCTGACTGTTGACTGCATGTCTGTTCGTCCAATAGGGCTCCCATCCATGCCCCAGGGGTACCCAGAGGAGAGGTAGATTGTGCCCAACTGTCATAGAGAAGGTAAACCGCAGATAAATTTGACTTGAATGACCAGGGAGTACTTGTACCACTGGCTCTGTGGGGCCAGTCACGGGCCTGGACTCCCTGTGGGGGTCAGACTCGGAGTCACCCACCAGTCTGAAGTCCACACAGTCTCTGTGTGATGGACAGATTCCTGTTGCCAGGTGCTCTGGAGAAACTGAAAGCCTTGCGAAGCCTGGAGCTGTTGTCTCTCTGCAGGCATTCTCTCTCTCTCTCTCTCTCTCTTTCTTTTAAATTTATTTAATTGTTCGAGAGAAGGTGACACAGAGAGAAGGGGGAAGGGCTCAGAGCAGTCTCCATAGGTGTACATAGGTCACAACTAATGAGTTGTGACATGGTTTCATTCCACACAGGTGGATGTGGGGCCATGCAGGGCAGAAACCAAGCTGGGGACCTCCCATAGAGGAGGTGAGAACCTTCACCGCCGAGCCATCCTGGCGGTTACCAGTGCGCCACAGTCCAGCATCTGGGTTTGCAAGGGCGGGGCTGGGGATTGAATCCCAGACCTTGTGGTTTCGAGGCAAGCTCTCAAATGTTGAACTATCTCAGCATCCCCTTCTTTCTCTCTTTTTCAATTATAGATGACATTATTATTCTGGTTTCAGGTATGCAGCATAGTGGTTAGACATTTATATAGCTTACAAAGTGATTCCCCTAGTAAGTCCAGTACCCACCGGATACCTTACGTAACTATTGCAATATTATTGATGACATTTTCTATGCTGTATTTTATATCCCTGTGACTATTTTTTATTGCCAATTTGTTATGTCTCAATCCCTTCACCTTTGTTACCCAGTTCCCCCCACCCTCTCTCATCCTGCAACCATCAGTTTATTCTCTGTGTCTTTGAGTTTGTTTCTGTTTTATTTTTTTAATTCCACATATAAGTGAAATCATATGATATTTATCTTTGCCTTTCTGATTTCTTTCACTAGGCATAATACAACCTAGGTCCATCCATGTGGTTAAAAATAAAAAAAAGATTCCATTCTTTTTTATGGCTGAATAATATTCCATTTTGTGTATGGACTACTTGTTCTTTGTCCATTTGCCTATCAGTGGACATTTTCTGTACCCCTATATTTATTGCAGCATTATTTACAACAACCAAGGTATGGAAGCACTGTTTCTTTCTTGTTGCTAAAATTCTAACTTTAAATGAAGTGACATAGCCCCATGAGATGAATTGTGATTACCTAGAGCAGGGGTCTCCAAACTTTTCAGCCTGCGGGCCGCATTAACTATCAAACAGCAGTTTGGGGGCCGACTACACACTCGAGGTCCAAATAAAAAAGAATTAAAACATAGATGTTGTTTTTAATTATTTATTTAATATTATTTTATTCAGATAAAAAGGTCTCCACGGGCCGGATGAGAGGGCCTCGCGGGCCGCATCCCGCCCATGGGCAGTAGTTTGGAGACCCCTGACCTAGAGTAAGAAAGGCTATTCTTTTTTTTTTCTGCCTGCCACAAGATTTATATGGGTTTCTTGTGCTGGGGGGCGGGGGGGGGGTGACCTTAAGACCTTCTGTTGGGCAATGACACATAAGAAAACTATGATAGAGAGGCTCCTGAAATGATTACTCTCCTTGATAAATAGAGACCCTTTGTTTTTCCAGCCATCCCTTCATCTTGCATTGAGCACAGGGAATGAGGTCCTGATGCTTAGAGTTGCAGCCTCCACCTTAAGATGATAAAGGGACTACCCTGAGGATGAGAAGTGATCATGTGTCTGACAACATTGTAGAACAGCTACACCAACCTGGGAACTGTGTACCTTCTTGTTCTGTGAGAAAATTAATATCTTTATAGCTTAACCTACTGTTAGCAAGATTTTCTATGACTTGCAGCCCAAAGCATTTCTAACTGATGAAGATAATTGAACTTAAAGACACTATAGTACAAGTGTTGTGCTAGTATTTTGCAGCAATCTTCTAGTGCTTATCTATTTCTAGTTCTTCTGTACCTTTCTGCTGCCTTGGAGTTAGGTAGTGTCATGGGACTACACTGCCTAATGAGTATGTGTGGAAGGGACATGTGTCACTTCAGAGCCCAAACATTTCATTGCAAGCACATGATGCCCCAGTGTTCTTTCTCCTGTGATAGTAATAAAGGAGGCCCCATGTTCCAGCATCAGCCTATATCTCCAAGAGACTGTGAAGCAGAATTCTCTGCCTTCTATGTGAGACAGGTAGTATGAGTTAGAAAACAAATTTTTGTTGTATGAAGCCACTGAGACTTGTGGGTTGTTTGTTACCTTGGCATAACCTAGCTGTGCTGAATAACATATATAGTTGTCTGTTTTACCTCTAACTAACCAATCTGATATGATTTACATAAGAGTTTGCCATAAGTGTGCCAGACTGTGGCACACACATTAATTTATTGGTTATAGTCATCATCCTTTTCTTCACTACCAACAGAACTGAGATTTTCTTCAGGGTAGTAACCTTTCAAGCACAGAAGATGTCCAACCTCAGAAATATCTAACTCCACAGAATAGCTATCCCATTCCTTTTTGACAGACCATTACATCCTCAGATTCCTTTGTAAGGTTTTTTGTTTAATAAAATGTAATGAAAAATCTGTACATTACAAGTAAGTATTAGTTTGCTATAGCTGCTACAACAAAGAACTGCAGACTGAATTGCTGAAACAACAGAAATGTATTGTCTCACAGTTTTGGAGGCTAGAAGTCCGAAATTGAGTTGTCAGCTGAATTGATTCCTTCTGAGGGCTGTGAGAGAAGGATCTATCTGTTGCAGGCCTCTCTTCTTGGCTTGTAGGTGACCTCTTCCCCTGTGTCTCTTCAAATCATCCTTACTCTGTACTTGTCTGTCTCTGTATCCAGATCTCCTCTTTCCTAAGGACCCCAGTCATGTTGGATTAGGGTCAACCCTAATGGCCTCATATTAACTCAATTACCACTGTAATGATCCTATCTCCAAATAAGGTCACACTCTGAATTACTGGGGGTTAAGATAACAGCCTTGAGATCATATTAAATGAGATAAGTCAGACTGAAAAAGCCAAGAACCATATGATTTCACTTATAGGTGGAATATGAAACTGAAAGTAACAAAGAAACAAAAACTCATGCACACAGTCAATAGTTCAGTGGTTACCTGAGGGTAAGTGGGGAGGTGGGTGTGAGAGATGGGGGAGAGCAGGGAGGGGGCATCAAACATATGGTGATGGAAAGAGAGCTGATTCTGGGTGGTGAGCACATAATGTACTACATAGATGTAACGCAGAATTGTATGCCTGGACCCTATATAATTTTTACCAACCACTGTCACCCCAATAAATTTAATAACTAATTTAAAAAGAAAAGAAAATGATCACAACATTTATTTATTTATTTATACAGAATCAATTCAACCCATAACAGATTTTTTATTTGTTTGTTTGTTTGTTTTTTATATCCCTCGTTTTCTTCTTTTGAGATTGGGATGCTGGTGTGAAATATTATGCATGAAGCTAAAGCAGTCATCTTGTAACCAGGAGGGAGGAAATAAAAAATCATAGAGATGCCCAGAGAGTAATGTACAATACTCTGAAACTGCCAAACTTCAAACTTTTGTTAAGTAAACAATAATTGTTCCTACAGTTTAAGAGGCTTAGATGAAGCTTCTAAGCAGCCATATATGAACTCATATAGAGATAAAGACCAGAAGTCCTAAAATAGACTATCAGTTCTGCCTCTAGCTTTATAAATAATAATAGATAAGTTATTAAATATTACAGGATGTAGTTTCAACACTTGATAAAATTGACACTACTGGCCCTTAATAAACTTACAATATAGATAAAGAATCAAATAAAACAATGTTCAGCTGTATTGAAAAATTGAAAACCCAATAAAAAGTTATTCATTTATTTATTAAGTTTACAGTTAAATTATCTCCTATTTGTGACCATTGTGCTAGGTCTAGAAATTGTGTTAAAACTATATGTGATCTCTGCTTTTAGGGGAAGCCTGGATGGCTCAGTGGGTTAAGTGCTCACTTTGCAGCCTCAGGGACTGAGGATTGAATCCTGGCCCGACCCGTATGGACCCATATGCTGAACTGGGGAGTGCCCCCAGTTTGCTTCTCACTGGGGTGAGACCCTGGCCAAGTTCCTGCCCCATGCAGCCCCACGCCCACCTGTGGAATGAAACTATGTGGAAAAACTGATGATGTGCAACTATGGAGACTGTTCTGGGCCCTCCCCCTTCTCTCTGTCTCTGTATCTCTCTCTCTCTCTGTCAAAAACAATAAAAATAAATCTTAAAGAAACAGCAACAACAACAACAAAAACAATATGTGATCTCTGCTTTCAAAGGGCTAAGTCTTCTAGTCCAGTAGGAGAATAAATCAAATAAGTACACAAAAAACTACAGAACTTGAAAGTGAAAGTTAAATTTGACCCGATTATTTAAACAAAGAAAGAGCTGATGAAGTGCATTCAATGTTGTCTGTGGGTTTTCCAGTGAATTTCATCAATATGATTGTGAAATGTTAGGGGATGCCAGGATGGCTCAGTGGGCTGAGCACTCGTTTTGTAGACCCTGAGGTCCCTGGCTCATATTCGGTTCCCAGGCCTGTACAGACCCATATGCTGAACCCCCAGTTTGGCTCTCACTGGGGTGAGCATCCCATGTGGGAGGCCCCTGGTTTAGCTCCTGAGGTCCTCAGCTCATGGAGGCATGCGTTTCATGCGGGAGGCCCCTGGCTGGATTCCTGCCCTGCACAGCCTCCACCCACCTGTGGAGTGAAACTATATCGAAAACTAATAATGTACAACTATGGTGACTGCTCTGGGACTGCCCCTTCTCTCTGTCAAAAACAATGAAAATAAATCTTTTTTTAAAAAAACCAAACATTAGTTTCCTAGGGCTTTTTTTAAAGAAGAAAAGATATTCTCATTATAATTTAACTGTTTATATAATTTATCAGTAAAATATACATAATTTAGAGGTAAATGGGGCACTGCTAATAATTATTCCAGGAAGAGGGCATAAAGCAAAGATGCCCCCAAAAATCAAATCATCTGGACACCCTGGATGTGATGGTGATTTGTACAATTTAGGAATTAAAATATTTGACTTTATAAAATTACAAAATCATTAGTCAAAATTTTGACTCCACAGAATATAATTTTGGGACAATAAGATAAACTAGAAATGGGGGAAGCTGGGATGGCTCAGCGGCTTAAGTGCTCGCTTTGCAGCCCCTGAGTCCGAAGATTGAATTCTAGGCCTGACCCATGCGGACCCATATGCTGAGCTGGGGTGTGCCCCCAGCTCAGTTCTTGCTGGGGTCTATGCCGGAGGCTCCCGGCCCAGTTCCTGCCCTGCGCAGCTCCACACCAATCTGTGGAGCGAAACTATATGGAAAACTAATGTCAACTATGGAGACTGCTCTGGGCCCTCCCCCTTCTCCCTGTCTCTCTCTTTGTCAAAAAATAATAAAAATAGATCTTTAAAAGATAAACTGGAAATGAATTTATTTTTGATGTGTTTGAGATTTAGAATTACACATTAAAAATAATTTATTTTTAATTTTTCCATAACTTAAGTATTTAGACAAAACCTACATTTCTGGTTTTCCTAGAAAGTTTGTTGCAAAAACAAGGAATGACTGACGTGGCCATAGTTTGATGTGTGATAACAGAGCACCGTAAGACAGATTGATTTGTGCTGTGCTAAGCTGGGGGTAAAGAAACATCCATCACTGCTGTGGCTTGGGGAAGTTTAAATGCTGCTCCAGTATATTAAGTGAGGCTAAAAACTTGGACAAACAATTTTTCTTCACAAATACAAAAAGGATGAAAATGGTCAGAAACGGATTCTAAATACTTAATGTCTATTACCAGCTGTCAGAAACACTTTGCAAACAATATTTTGAACTTTGCCAATGAATTGGTCTAAATTGTGAGAGGATTTTTAAAAAAAAATGAGTTTCATCATCTTCTCTCCTCATCTCTAAAACTGAGAACTGTTATGCATGTCTGAGAAGATGGTAAGCTCAGAAATATGGCTTCATAGCTCTTTTTTGTTGTTTTTTTTGTTTTTGCAAATGGGTTTGGGATATTTGATAAAATAACAGAGTTTTTAAAAGGAATCTTTGAAAGATACACTGTTTCAAGTTTGTGTGTCCTTTATCTAAGCATTCCATTAAACCTAATATTTCAATCAATGTGCATATTTGTGACTTAGAGTCCATGGATGCTGCTCCCTATCTCACACCTAACAATCTCTTCTCCCTTCTCCTCTCCCATTAAAAGAGCTGCAGATCTTCAAAAGCCCACAACATTCTCTACTAAGCTTGTTCTGGGACTGCTTCTTACCATGTGATTAATTTAGGCAAGTTATTTTATTTCCCTATATTTCAGTTTTCACATGTGAAATGGGAGTGACAATAGTTACCTTAATTAAATGGCATAAAATAGACTAAGCATGGTTGCTGACACTCAATAATTTTCAGTAAATATGATAACTATATCGTTAGTTCCCTGCCTCCTTTTTCACTCTCAAAAATTCAATCGTTAGGGAGAATAAAAACAGGTTTCATTTTTTTTTTAAGCATTTTATTTTATTTTATTGTTTTTGACAGAAAGAGAGAGATATACAAACAGACAGAGAACTGAACTGGGGGAACTCAGTTCAGCATATGGATCCGCACGGGCCAGGGCCGGGATTTAATCCTCGGTCCCTGGTGCTGCAAAGTGAGCTCTTAACCCACTGAGCCATCCCGGCTTCCTCCAGGTTTTATTTTTGTTTAATAAACATTTTATTGACATATAACATGTCAAAACATTCATTTAAATGTCAAACATTCGGAAAGAAAATGCACCAATGTCACCATCAAGAAATGGCCCTTCCTAGTCCTCCCAGAAACCGCCCACTTGGGCGGCCTCCTCAAAGTAAGTCAACCAGATGTACCAATTTTAAACAGGACAGAAAAGTACTGTACTGCTCCATTTAAAACAGTAGGTAT
>PVKE010025375.1:0-23101 GCA_004027555.1 Craseonycteris thonglongyai | reverse complement strand
ATAAACCTGTGTAGATACTCAAACAATATTTTAAAATTCTAACAAATGTATAAAAATAAATTATAGTTTTACTTAGTGTTTATGAAAAATGTCTGATGCAGTCAAATAATGGCAGGCGCACACAAATTAGGCTGCGGGCCCCATGGCGCCCGCGGGCACGGGGTTGGGAATCCCTGCTTTAAGGAGTGAAAAAGTTTTGCGTGTTTTCACCCTTTCCCTTGGAAGTCATTCCAGAATGTGTACTCTACTACCCAGCTTCCTAAAACAGCTGTTGTCATATACAAAATAATCCTCAAGACAGGGACAGGTAAATTCAGACTTGGCACTTGACTTGAGTCCCCTGTGTTGTGCCACACAGAGGGCTGCAAGAAAAAACCCTTTTGTTCCTGCATGGAGGCTTCTTTCCCCCAGGCTTCTATGCACTTACCGTTTTAGTGTCTCCCCCCACCCCACCCCCCGACTTTCTTGCAGTCAGATACTTGCCTGTGTTGTCAGTCAAGCTGCTCACAGACTGGAAAATGTAATTGTTAAAGCAAGGGCTCCTTTGCTTCCGTGCATACCAGCTGTGGCCTTGGGTAAATTACTCTCCTCTGGATTGTATAGTAAAGCACTTAACACAGTGCTTGTCACAGGAAAAGCACTCCACAAATGTTAGCTCATAGGGGCTTGTGGTTCCACAGGGTCCACAATATTCAGATTGTTAACACTGTATAAAAATGTATGGGGGGGGGGGAAGCTGGGATGGCTCAGAGGGTTAAGTGCTCACTTTGCAGCCCCAGGGACCAAGGATCAAATCCCTGCCCAGGCCTGTGCGGACCTATATGCTGAACTGGTGCTTCCCATGTGGGAGGCCCCCAGTTCAGTTCTCACCCGCTCAGCCCCTGGCTCAAGGAGGTATGTCTCCCATGCAGGAGGCCCTCAGACTGGTTCCCACTCTGTGCTGCCCTGCCCACCTGTGTGGAAAGAAACCTTGTTGAAAACTGATGACAAACAACTACGGAGACTGTTCTGGGCCCTCCCCCTTCTCTCTGTCTCTGTTAAGAGCAATAAAATCTTTAAAAAATGCATCACAGGGAAGCCCAGTTGAGAGCTTGCCTCTCAATTATGAGGTCCAGGTTTGAGTCCTGGTCCCACATGTGCAAACCAGCACAGGCAGGACCCGAACTTCTGTGCAACTGATAAGCACCAAGATGGCTCAGTGGCAAAGGTTCTTGCCTCCCATGCTTGGAGGCCCTTTTTTCGGTTCCTGCGCATGAAGCCCCACATCCACCTGTGTGGCATGAAACCATGTACAACTATGGAGACTGCTCTGGGCCCTCCTCCCTTCTCTCATTCTGTCTTACCTTCTCTTGAACAGTAAAATAAATCTTAAAAAAAAAAAAATGTATCAGTAGAATCCAGTCTTGGGTCAGAATTCTAGAATAAAGTTAAGCATATGACAGGTTTTTTGGTTTTTGTTTTTTACTCAAAAGCTTTAGTTGCTTTTGTTTTTTAACTTTGCTGGATAGTGTTCTAGGTAGTTGAAGTTACAGTCTAACCTCTGAATGAATGAAGTCTGCTTTATGATTTAGCAAATGTGAGATTCTAAATTATGATGGGGAAATGGTACAGGGGCAATGCGGGGTGGGAGGGGGGCTTTGTGGAGTAGAAGAAGTTGGGGACAGTGGTGGTTTGTGCTGAGCTGGAAGGAAGGACAGGATTGGATCGGTTTAGGAAAAGTGGGCATCCTTTTGAGAATAGTGACAATCCAGGCTGTTGAATGAAAAGGACCTGGATGGCTAGTTCAATGAGAAGTGAAGTGAAGTGAAGTGAAACTCCAGTTGAGGGCCTAGAATGCTACCATGAAATGTTTTGTTCTGAGAGTAGTACCTACTAGATGCACCGAGTTAAGAGAGCATGGCTAGACTCCAGGGTAGAAAATTGGAATGATTGCCCATGGTTCCTTGTGTACCAGCTTATGACCCTGGGCAAGTATCATCCTCCAACTATAAAATGGAACCCTTGCTGCTGCTGTTGTCCCCCCTCCCACCACTGGAAATGAATCATAAATGCCTTGTTTGAGAAAGGAAAGTATATCAGACTGAAGCTCCCGAACAGAATTAGAGAAAAAATACAAACAAGAAAAATTACTGAATCTAAGATATTTTGTTTATTCAGGTTGTGTGCTCTAAAAATGTCTTAGTCTGTTGTTTTAAATTTGGAAGGTTTTAAACTAAAAAAAGATTTGGTTAGGTGATTAATGTAGATGAAAGGAAGGTCTTAAGACTAAACAGCTAAGCTATGCTTTTTTTCTGTTTTTTCTTTTTTTTGACAGAGAGACAGAGAGAAGTGGGAGGGTCTAGAGCAGTCTCCATTATTGTATGTCATTAGTTTTTTATATGGCTTCATTCCACAGGTGGGCGCAGAGCCTTGCGGGGCAGGAACCAAGCCAGGGGCCTCCAGCACGGGAAGCTCACCCCAGTTCAGCATATGGGTTCACACAGGCTGGGGCCAGGACTCAATCCTTGGATCCCAGGGCTACAAAGCGAGCACTCAACCTGCTGAGCCATCCTGGGATCCCCTATGCCTTTTTTCTTAATGGCAGATTCCTCTGTAGTGTTTGCCTTCACTGAAATGCAAAAAGATAAGGACCAGGAAAGCTGGGATGGCTTAATGAGTTAAGTGCTCACTTTGCAGCCCCAGAGACTGAGGATTGAATCCTGGCCCAGCCTGTGTGAGGCCATATGCTGAACTGGGGTGTGCTTCCCTTGTGGGATGCCCCCAGCCCGGTTCCTGCCCTGTGCGCCCCTGCCTACTTGTGTGGGATGAAACCATGTCAAAACCTCATGACTTACAACTATGGAGACTGCTCTGGGCCTTCCCCATTCTCTCTGTCTCTGTCAAAAACAAAAATCTCTAATAAAGAAATTTTCTTAAAAAAAAAAAGATAAGGATCATCTTAGTGTCAAATCACTTTATATTATAGAGCCTGGCTTCACCCACATAGATTGTGAACTTTTATATTACTCTAAATGTCAAAATTTGGAAAACATATTTAAACATCATGAAAAGACACACAACCTGGGATGCTGGGATAGTTCAGCAGGGAGTGCTTGCTAGCTTTTTAACTGCGAGGTCCTGGAATCAAATCCTGGCCCCGGCCCATGCAAACCCGTATGCTGAACTGTGGCACAACTGATAACTGCCGGGATGGTAGTGAAGGTTCTTGCCTCCCATGTGGGAAGCCCCGGGTTCAGTTCCTGCCCCATGTGGTCCCATAGCCAACTGGGTATAACGAAACTGTCACAACTAATGATGTACAACTCTGGAGACTGCTTTGGGCCCTACCTGCTTCTCTTCCTCTCTCTCTCTCTCTCTCTCTCTCTCTCTCTCTCTCTCTCTCTCTCTCTCTCTTTCTCTCTCTCACACACACACACACACACACACACATACCTTCTCTCAAACAATAAAAGAAATCTTAAAAAAAAGACTCATAACCTGAATAATGAAGTGATATTTCATAAACTGAGCTTATTGTTAATTATTACACAAAATGGACCTTAAAATTAATTTATTGCATTCAGAATTAGTTTCTGCCATGTGCTAAATTCTTTGGTCAACCAAAATGTAACTGCTTGTCAAGTCATCAATGACCACCGCATTGCTAAAGCCACTGGCCCATTCATTATTTTATTTGGCCTCAGCAGCATATGACACCACTCTCTCCTCCAGGAAATGCTTTCTTCCCCTGGCTTCCGTACTCCTTTGGTTTTTCTCCTGAGTCCTTTGCTGGTTCCTTCTCTTCTGCCCTATTTCCCAGGGCATACTTCTTCCAAACCTCTCCATTGTAACAGGAAGGACTACACAGTATATGAGTCCCACTGAAAGGCATTCCTGGCTCAGCTTAGCCACTGCTTCCTTTGGAAAGCCTTGGGTCCCCCAAGGTCATAGTGGCTGTTCTTCTTTGGGGGTCCACCAAATCCACATTCTCTCCACTGGTCACACTATCTTGCACATCTTGTTTATCTTCCACAGTAAACTATGAGCTGCTTAGCACAGTATTCTATGATGTCACCAGTATTCCAACTAGCAGGGTTCCTTGATTCCACCTTCCTTGCTGAATAGTAATTCCATGGTGCAGATGTTCGACAGTTTAGCCATCCACCCGCTGAAAGACACCTGGATTGTTTCCATCTTGGTTATTAGACAAGGAGTGGTCAAGAAATTCACAGAATGAAGGGGAAGAAGAGCAAAACAAAAAAACTATTATTTTTCCTTTTCTTTTTTTTTTTTTTTTACTTTTATTAGCATTTATTTGCATTTACTCCCGAGCCATAAGTTTTTGTTTCTTCAGCTTCTTCTGAGAAATCTTCTTTTTCTGTGCAACCTCCTCTTCTGGTTTAGGTACAATTTGTATCTTTTCAGTTAGGATCATTTCAATGTGGCAGGAAGAGCTCATGTAGGGGTTAATGAATCCGCCCATGAGCTCTGTAAGTCCTGCGCTGCATCTTGGGAGCTTTATTCACTTGGATGTGCTCGATGACTAGAGTCTATGTCTAAACCCTTCAGCTCAGCATTACTTTCTGCATTTTTAAGCATGTGCAATAAAAATTCTGCACTCTTTTTGGGCCACCGACCCTGCGTCAAGCCCCACTGTTTGGCCTGGGCACACCTACCAACTCCACCATTGTAACATCTGAAAGGTACACACTGTTTCTGTAATGTGATATCTTTTAAATACTTGGTGGCTTTTCGGATATGCATACCCTTGATGGCTTGAGCAGTTTCACAAGTGTTCTTAAAATGAACTCGAAGATTTGAACCTCTTGATTTACATGATTTTGTGGAGTTCTCGGGGTCAAGGGAATAGCGAACCATTTTGAGGTCACCTCAGTCTGCTCCTGGGAAGAGGAAGAAGCTATTTTTCCTTTTCAATATATTCACTGTTAACCCTAATACACTTTTCAGATCTTCCAGTAAGTTTATACCCTTGAAAAAAAGTGCTTTGCCCTCAAATTGCAGTTTTAACCTCTTCATCTGTAAATTTCTTCCCTTGAACCTTTTTCCCCCCTCCATATTTGGGAACAAATAATTAGATGAAGCCAGGTCTGGAATGTAGGGAGGGTGGATTAATGTTTGGAAACCACAGTCGTGAAGAATAGCCAATGTAATATCAGTCTTGTGCACGGGTGCATTGTCATGCAAAAGCAGCACCCCTTTGGTCCATTTTCCTCTTCTCCTTCACAGATTCTTTTAACTGTTTCAGCAGACTGGAATAGTACTCTTCAGTTATTGTGACATCCTTATCCTTGTAATCAATCAGCAGGATACCCTCCGTATCCCAAAGAACAGTAGCCATGATTTTTCCAGCTGATTGCGACACTTTGAACTTCTTAGTGGGTGGCATGCTTTTTTCATGTCACTTCACGGACTCTTGCTTTGACTCAGGCTCATCATGATTAGCCCAAGTTTCATCTCTAGTGACAATTCTGTTTAAAGTTTCATCTGTTGCTGCAGAGGTCCAAAAACTGTTGTGAATACTTGACACACTGTTGTTTTTGAAGTGGCATGAGCATTGTCGGCACCCATCTTACATTGACTCTTTTTATTTGTTTATTTTTTTAAAGGTTTATTTGATTGTTTTTGACAGAGACAGAGACAGAGAGAAGGGGGAGGGCCCAGAGCAGTCTCCATAGTTGTACGTCATCAGTTTTTGACATGGTTTCATTCCACGCAGGTGGGCGGGGGCTGAACAGGGCGGGAAACTGGCTGGGGACCTCCTGCATGGGAGGCACATCCCCTTGAGCCAGGGGCCAAACCAGGGGGCAAGAACTGAACTGGAGGCCTCCTGCATGGGAAGCACACCGCAGTCCAGCCTATGGGTTTGCATGGGCCAGGGCTGGGATTCCATCCCCGGTCCCTGGGGCTGCAAAGCGAGCAGCTAGCCACTGAGCTAGCTCTGCTTCCCCTTGCATTGACTCTTGACATCCTTAGATGCTGACAGAGAATATGCAAAATGGTTGTAAGCAATACAACCATTTCTGCAAGCTGTTTTTTATTCAATCTGGCATCTTCCACTACAATTTTTCAACTTTTTTTTACAATATCTGAGGAAGTGGCCTCAACAGGGCATCCCAGACAGAGGTCATCTTTAGTCAACTCTCTGCCTTCCTTGAAAAGGCCACGCCACTTGTAAACCATGGATTTCCCGGAGCAACAGTCCTTGTAAACCCCTAACATCTCTTCCAAAATGACTGGAGATGTTTTCCCTTGTTTTGTGAGGAACTTAATGAAGACATAACATTTAATTTTATTTATACTTGTTTTCTTCACATTTGATGTGCTTCTTTGATACCTAAAAGAACACAGATGCAAGCAGGCTGAAACTTGGCACGTGTGCTCATAACAAGTCACACAACCGAACTGTGTGCGCCACTGCTCCCACCTCTCCAGTAACCCCCCATCCAGGAATTTCTTGACTACCCCATCAGAAATAAAATTTATGGATGTGTACAGGTTTTAAATACTCAGGAGTGTTCTTACTAGGTCATATGATGAGTGTATATTAGTTTTAGAAGAAACTGCCAAACTGTTTTCCAGAGTGGCTGTACCATTTAACATTTCCACAAGCAGTGTATGAGAGATCTAGTTTCTCTGCATTCTTGTCAGCACTTGATAGTGTCAAGGTTTTTTATTTTGGATGTTCTTATAGGTGTATAGTGGTTATCATAGTTTTAAAGATTTATTTTTATTGGTTTTTGACAGAGAGACAGACAGAGACAGAGAGAAGGGGGAGGGCCCAGAGCTGTCTCCATAGTTGACAGAATTAGTTTTCCATATAGTTTCACCCCACAGGTAAGCGCAGGGCTATGCAGGGCAGGAACTGGGCCGGGAGTCTCCCACATCGGCACCAGCAAGAACTGAACTGGGGGCACACCCCAGCTCAGCACATGGGTCTGCATGGGCCGGGGCTGGGATTCGATCCTCGGGCTCCAGGGCTGCAAAGCAAGCTCTTAACCTGCTGAGCCATCCCAGCTCCCCTAATCATAGTTTTATTTTCTTAACTTATTTTTTTTAAGATTTATTTTTATTGTTTTTGACAGAGAGATACAGAGACAGAGAGAAGGGGGAGGGCCCAGAACAGTCTCCATAGTTGCACATCATTGGTTTTTCCACATAGTTTCATTCCACAGGTGGGCGCGGGGCTGCACAGGGCAGGAACTGGGCCGGGGTCTCACCCAGTGAGAACTGAACTGGGGGCACTCCCCAGTTCAGCATATGGGTCCACATAGGCCGGGATTTGATCCTCGGTCCCCGGGGGTGCAAAGTGAGTGCTTAACCCACTGAGCCATCCCGGCTTCCCCTAATCATAGTTTTAATGTGCATTTTTAATGGCTAACAGTGTTGAGCATGTTATTTGCTTATTTGTCATACTTATGCCCCCTTTACTAAAGTGTCTGTTTAAGACTTTTTCATATTTTCTCACTGAGTTGTTTGTTTTCTAACTCTTTGAGTTTAAAGAATTCTTTATATATTCTGAATACAGGTCCTTTGTCAGATACACGATTTGCAAATATTTTCTCCCAATCTGTGGCTTCTCTTTTCATCCTATTAATTTTTTTTTTTTTTAAGATTTATTTTATTGTGTTTGACAGAGACGGAGAGAGACAGACAAAGAAAGACAGAGAGAAGGGGGAGAGCCCAGAGCATTTTCCATAGTTGTACATCATCAGTTTTCGACATGGTTTTGTTCCACACAGGTGGGCGGGGGCAAGAACTGAACTGGGGGCCTCCCACATGGGAAGCACACCTGAGTCCAGCATCTGGGTCCGCACAGGCCGGGGCTGGGATTTGATCCCCGGTGCCTGGGGCTGTAAAGCAAGCATTTAACCCACTAACCCACCCTGGCTTCCCCTAATTGGTTTTTCACAGAATAAGAATTTTTAATTTTGATGAAATACACTTTATTAATTTGTTTTGCTAATGAATTTTGCTTTTGGAGTTGTGTCTAAGAACTATTCACCTGACCCTATGTCATGAAGATGTTTTTCTATGTTGTCTTCTAAAAGTTTTATAGTTTTACATTTTATATTTAGATCTACCATCCACTTTAATTTTTTGCATAGGGCTGAGGTTTAGTTATTTTCCTATTTGTCCACTTGCTTAAACACCACTTGCTGAAAAGACTTACTTCCCCATTCAACTACTTTTGAACCATTGTCAAAAATCAGCTGGCTTTACTTGTGTGAACCTATTTCTGAGTCTTTCCATTTTATTGATTTTCGTGTCTATCCCTTGGCAGATATCACAGTCTTGATATAGTGTTTATATAAGTCTTAAAATCAGGTAATGTGATTCCAGCTTTTTCTTTTTCAAAATTGCTTTAACTCTTCTTGCCTTTCCATATAAATTTTATAATAAACTTGTTTATATATGCAAAAATTCTTGCTGGGAAATTCATAGGAATTGCATTAAAGCTAGAGATAGAGACAATTAATATTTTTACTATGGTGAGTCTTCCAATTCATAAACATTGTGTATCTCTGTACTTATTCTTTCATTCATGAGCATTTTGTAGTTTTCAGCATACAGATTTTGTATGTTTTGTTAGACTTCTATGTAAATATTTCTCCCACCTCCCCCCATTTCTGGGGTATTGTAAATGGTATTGTATTTTAAATATTTCCAGTTGTTTCTTGCCAGTACACAAAAAGACAGTCTGTGTCTTTGTTTTGCCTCATTGCACTGGCTGGGACGTCCAACAATAAAAGTGGTGAGTGAAGACATTCTTGCCTTGGCCCTGATATATAGATATATATTTTTAAGTGGCCTGTCTTTTACCATTAAATGTAATGGTAGTTGTAGGGTTTTTGTAGTTGCTCTTTATCAAGTTGAAGATGTTCCATCTATTTTTTTTTTAAGATTTATTTTTATTGTTTTTGACAGAGAGATACAGAGACAGAGAGAAGGAGGAGGGCCCAGAACAGTCTCCATAGTTGGACATCATTCATTTTTCCACATAGTTTCATTCCACAGGTGGGAGTGGGGCTGCACAGGGCAGGAACTGGGCCAGGGTCTCACCCCAGTGAGAACTGAACTGGGGGCACTCCCCAGTTCAACATATGGGTCCACAGGGGCCGGGGCCGGGATTCGATCCTCGGTTCCCGGGGCTGCAAAGTGAGCACTTAACCCACTGAGCCATCCCGGCTTCCCAATGTTCCATCTATTTTTGTTCTTAAGAGTTTTCATCATACATGGGTGCTAAATTATGTTAGGTTTTTTGCATCAATTGATATGATCATATGAATTTTCTTCTTTAAACTTAGTATAGTAGATAATACTGATTGGGTTTTTTAAAGTCACTTTTATTTATTTATTTTTAATTTATTGTTTTGAGAGGGGTGAGAGACAGAGAGAGACAGAGAGAGAGAGAGAGAGAGGAGAAAGAGAGAAGAGGGGAGGGCCCAGAGCAGTCTCCATAGTTGTACATCATAGTTGTGACATGGTTTCAGTCCACACAGGTAGATGTGGGCTGTGTGGGGCAGGAACTAAACCAGGGGCTTCCCTCATGGGAGGCAAGAACCTTAATCTCTGAGCCATCCCAGCAGGAACAAGTTGCACCGCAGTTCAGCATACGGGTTTGCACAGGCTGGGCCAGGGCAACTGTGGAGACTGCTCTGGGCCCTCCCCCTTTCTCTCTCTCTTCCTCTCAAAAACCAATAAAATAGGGGATGCCAGGATAACTCAGCAGTTTAGCACTTGCTTTGTAATCATGAGGTCCAGGGTTTGATTCCTGGCCCCAGCCCGTGCAAACCCATATGCTGAACTGCGTAACCACCAGTATGGCTCAGCAGTGAAGGTTCTCACCTCCCATCCAGGAGGCCACTGGGTGGGTTCCTGCCAGTGTGGCCCCACATCCACCTGTGTGGAATAAAACCATGTCACAACTAATGACGTACAACTATGTAGACTGCTCTGGGCCCTCCCTCTTTCTCTCTCTCACCTCTCAAATAAAAAATCAATCTTTAAAAATAAATTTAAAAAACATTAAATCTTATCGAAGAATCTGAAGCTAAAAGGAAAACTACGGAATTTAAACAGTGCTGTGAGTTCTCAGGAACCTGACCTCTTTCTAACCTCCAGTCATACAAGGTTAGACTCCACCATAGTCAATTCTACAGAAGGGTCTGTGGGGCCACAAAAATGCCAACTCACATGTGTATGCTTCCAGTTTACAAGGTTTTATTAGGCTTCACAACTTCATGGCAAGACAGGAATTATCCTCATTTGAGTGATTGGAAGACTCAAGCGGAGAGTAGTCTGAGGCTCCCAGTTTAAGGACAAAGGCATTCCAGAAGCTACACCCATCTGGGCAGAGAACCCCCTTCCCAGGCAGAGGAAACCACTCTTCCTTCACTGGCTTTAAGGAGACACGACCCTCCTCACACTCCTGCGCCGCCCTGCTCTACCCGCTAGGGGGCGCACGTCCCTGATCCCGGGTCCCCGGCAACTGCCGAAGTGGTGGCGGGGTGGTGGGGACCCCCCAGGGAGCAGTGACGCCTGGGCCTCACAGCTTGGGTCCAAGGGCTGCTGGCCTGGGGTCAGCTCGGTAAGAGGCAGGGTAGTCCCGGGACGCTGAGACCTCTGCACTCATGCCTCCTCCGTCTCAGGGCCACAGGGACCTTGGAAGACAGGTCAGTTCTGCTAACTCCGCCGCACCGCCTCTGACCAGAACTGCGAGGGACGCGGGAGTCCAAACTTGCCTTCAGGCTCCTACGCGATCACTTCTTCTGAACCTGCCGCCCTTCCTGCTATCTTTGCAAGACCCTCGCCCAAATCCTCCACGCCCATGTAATAGCCGCTCTCCTCGCCTCGGACCCCACACTCCACGACCCTTCCGCGGGCCAGGAACTTGGACTCGCTTATGGAAGGTGACTTTGCTCCTAGATCCTCCCCCGCTTCGACTGGGTCCTCGTCCCCGGCCTCGGCGCGCCGCCTCCGAGGCGTGCACGTAGTAGATGCCGTCACCCCGGAAGCCCCACGGTACTAAAACACCGCGGGATTGTGCGAGCGCTCCGTCAAGGGGCGGGGAGGACGGAGGCCGGGAAGGCGAGCCGAGCACCGCGCGGGCCCCGCACCGGCGCGCAAGCGCAAAGCGCACCCTGCAGCCTTTCGGGAGATCGCCGTCGGGCCGTCTCGTGGCGTCCCCTTCCTTTTCCATCCTGGGACCCGAGGGTCGCGGGCAGCGCCCTCCATTCCGGCGGGTCAGCGCAACGTCTGAGTGACCTGACAGGGGAGCAGGCCGCGTGCGCGTGGAAGCCGCCGTGGGCCGGAGAGAGTAGGCGCGGAAGTGCCCGGGAAGGGGCGGTGGAAGGGCCGGAGTTTGGGGGCGATGTGATGAATGAATAAGGACTGGGGGTTGGAGAGATCTCGTAGCTTAAGGTGAGTTGGCGGGGACCGAGGCTGGAAGGGAAGAGGGGAGTTAAGTGTGCCTCTTCCCAGCAACACCCTTTGGGCAGGAAATGGGTAGGAAGTGAAATCTCTTGTCACCCCTCGTTGATCTTGTCTTTCCTCATGTTAGGCACCGTAGCATGGCAGAAAACCGAGAGCCCCGCGGGGCCGCTGAGACTGAGCTGGACCCTGTGGAGTACACCCTTAGGAAGCGGCTGCCCCACCGCCTGCCCCGGAGGCCCAATGACATTTATGTCAACATGAAGACTGACTTTAAGGCCCAGCTGGCCCGCTGCCAAAAACTGCTGGACGGAGGCGCACGGGGTCAGAATGCATGCACTGAGATCTACATTCATGGCTTGGGTCTGGCCATCAACCGCGCCATCAACATTGCCCTACAGCTGCAGGCAGGCAGCTTCGGGTCCTTGCAGGTGGCTGCCAATACCTCCACAGTGGAGCTTATCGATGAGCTGGAACCAGAGATCGATACACGAGAACCGCTGACCCGTATCCGCAACAACTCAGCCATCCACATCCGCGTCTTCAGGGTCACACCCAAGTAATTGAAAGGAGACTGGTACATCTTACTCACCCATCCCCACACAGCTAGGCTAAGATATGACTGTTTGTACTGAGTACTGTCATGGACCTCCTACCAGAGCTGTGTCTAAAAAAGTGTTTCACTTCATAGGCCAAAGGATTCTGAATTCAGAGGGAGTGTATGTCTCTCGTTAGGCCCAAGCAGCGGCTCTTCCCGAGTGTTTGTGGTCTGTAACCATTTTCCTACACAATAAAAAGAATCAAGTTGTGTTAGTGTCTAGCCACCCCACTGCCACTGCCTCTCCCCTGTGTAAAGTCTGTACCTGGAAAAGAGTACAGACTTTTCCGTACTCTGTAAATTTCCTATTTAACAAGCATTTAGGTGCAGGCAGAAGTGTTTCCTACCTTCGCAGAGCATAGCTTGTACTATGGACAATGTAACATAAAACAAACTTTAGTATGCGGAAGCCTAACAACCCAACGTTTGCTTTAGAAGTTGTCCTCCCAGAAGTAGGCCAGATGGAAAGGTGTACACTCTTGCCTGCTGAATGCAGCTGGGATAGTTGTGTCCTCAGAAGTCAGGTTCTGGTGGCAGTTCCCAAGCACAGGGAAGGTGAGGGTTTAAGGATGAGAGAAGCAAAGACTGGGGCCTTCTTTGTACCAGGCTGTATGATAGGTACTGACACACAGCTTCATTCACTTCTTTGTCCTGCGGGACTCAGATTATTCAAGCAACTGTGGTCCAGACCCTTCTGGTTGGGCTGCTCTAGTGAGAAAGGAAATCCTACAGATAATATGTTGGGGGGTATTTGTAAAAGGATCTGAATTCTCATGTTTATCAAATAAGTCATGTTTGTCAAAGTGGGTGGTAACCCATTTGCGGGTCTTGAAATCAATGTATTTGGTCCTAGCCTTTTAAAAAGCAAATAAGGGGAAGCCAGCATGGCTCAGTGGGTTAAGCGCTCACTTTGCAGCCCTGGGGACCGAGGATCGAATCCAGGTCCCGGCCCGAGTGGCCCCGTATGCTGAACTGGGGAGTGCCCCCAGCTCAGTTCTCACCAGGGTGAGACCCTGGCCTATTTCCTGCCCTGTGCAGTCCCGTGCCCACTTGTGGAACGAAACTATGTGGAAAAACCAATAATGTGCAACTCATGGAGACTGTTCTGGGCCCTCCCCCTTCTCTCTGTCTCTGTATCTCTCTCTCCCTCTCTGTCAAAAACAATAAAAATCAATCTTAAAAAAATAATAATAAAAATAAAAAGCAAATAAGAAAAAGTAAAGTGTGTCCCAAAATTCACGCAAGAAGTAATTTTGATAGAAAACACAGGTTTATAATTAAAAATTGTAAAGTTTCATTGCTCAACAATGAAAACGCGTTGTTCTTTCGTGTAGCGCTCCATTTTTTTTTCTAAATATATATATTTTTATTTTTTTATTTTGACAGAGAGAGGAGAGAGAGAGAGATACAGAGAGAGAACTGAACTGGGGGAGCTCCCAGTTCAGCATATGGTTCCGCACGGGCCGGGGCCGGGATTCGATTCTCCGTCCCCAGCGCTGCAAAGTGAGCGCTTAACCCACTGAGCCATCTCGGCTTCCCCATCCATTTTTAATAACCCTGAACTGTCAGCTGTCACGCTGTCTTTCTTTTTGGTTGGCAACACTTTACCGCACAAATGACAAAATTCAAATCTTGTGTGAATTATCGGACACCCTTTACAACTTAAATGGTAATGTTGGCAGTTTTTCAGTTATCAATGGGTGTATTACACATGTGTACTAGTTAAGATGTAAATTGGTTTTTACTTTGGTCAAGGTCAGAAGTTTGAAACCTCTGATTTAGAATTTTGCTCTAGTTTTCTCAAAGGCAAGTTGGTTTGGGTTCTGAAAAATCAGGTTTCTCATTTATTAAAAATCCCTTCTAACTTGAATATGATTATTGATGAGGGACTTCAGTGCTAGGTAAATGCCAGCAACTCAAGAAGTGGACTCCTTCCGGAAGGACTAATGCTTTATTCAAATAACTAAACATGTGCTGAGTACCTGCTATGAGCCAAGGCCTGGGTTAGGCTCTGGGGACACAAAGATGAGTATAAAATAGTCCCTGCCTTTAAGGAGCTCATCGTTTAATTGGGAAAGTGGTTATACAATTTTTGTGAATGAGGAAGATGTATTATATAAGAAGTAAGAGTAGCCAGAATGTGGAAAAGAAAACAGCTCACTTCCTGGTGGGGTTTTGGAGAATTAATAAGGGTTTGCCAGGCAAAGAAGTGGGGAGAGGACATATCTGGCAGAGGGATTGTCATGAGCAAAGGGAATTTGTGAAGAGGGAAGGCATGTTTGGGGGTTGGAGTTTCACTCAGGGTGTCTAGAAAGCAGGAGGCTGGGGAGACATTCCTTTTACACACCCCCTAACCCCCATTCCCCTATCAGCCTTGACTGCAAGTCTTGCTTGTGCTGGATCCCCCCAGTAGCAGAGTGGGAAGCTGTTGGAGAGCTGGATGGAAGTTTGTGTCTCCCTGCACGTATGTTTTCTTGTCTCTGCGCTCTGGCCTGGACCCAGCAGAGGTGGTGGCAGGCATCCCTTTTGCGTTTGGTTTGTTTTGGCAGCTATGTCTCTGAGCCTATTTGTTTATTGTTTCTACTCCATGTTCTCTCACTGCTTGCCAGTGAGGCTTTGCTCAGTGACAGGTTTACATAAACAGCTCCTTGACATTGCCACTAAAGGAAGAGAGGGTGTGGGATCAGCCTTGAATGTGTGTGGCAGGTAGGAGGTGAGAAGGTTCCTGCATCTACTGGAGTCTGAGCAGTGGGCAAGGCAGGGAACTTTATCCTTTTTGTAGGGAAGCCAGAAAGGAGGCTGACTCTGACTTCTGTCCAAACCTGCCCCCTCCTCCTTCTCCATCTACTGGCTCTCTGAAGTGTCTTCCATCAAAACTTGGGCAATAGGGGAAAGAGATGGGGACAGGTGTGTCCAAATGCAGCATCCCTCCACATCTGCGGAGCCCACAATGAGTGCATAATGGCTTTCTACTTCAGAAATATCCTCACAGGCCAAAATTCAAGTGCTTATCTTTTTTTTTAAAGATTTATTTCTACTGTTTTTTTTGACAGAGAGACAGAGAGGAGGGGGAGGGCCCAGAGCTGTCTGCATAGTTGACAGAATTAGTTTTCCATATAGCTTCACTCCACAGGTAGGCACAGGACTGGGCAGGGCAGAAACCCAGCCAGGAGCCTCCCACACAGGCCCCGGCAAGAACTGAGCTGGGGGCACACCCCAGTTCAGCATATGGGTCCACTTGGGCCAGAGCTGGGATTCTATCCTCCGGCTCTGGGGCTGCAAAGTGAGCACTTAATACGCTGAGCCATCCCAGCTTCCCCTCAAGTGCTTATCTTGGAGCAGGTATAGACATTTGCTCATCATCCATAGCATTATTTTTTCTTAAAAGATTTATTTTATTGTTTTTGACAGAGACAGAGAGACAGGGAAGCGGGAGAGCCCAGAGCAGTCTCCAAAGTTGTACGTCATCAGCCTTTGTTCCACACAGGTGGGCGGGGGCTGTGCAGGGGGCCTACCCATAGAGGCACACCCCAGTTCAGCATATGAGTCCACACGGGCCGGGGTCAGGATTCAATCCTCGGTCCCTGGGGCTGCAAAGTGAGCGCTTAACCCACTGAACCATCCTGGCTTCCCCAGCATTATTGAGCTTCCATTAGTTGTAGAGATTTGTGTTAGGCACCAGGCTTATTCGGAGAGGTATAAACCATTGATCCTATAAAGTCTAATAGGAAGCAGGACAGGTAGACTTAAAAGACATATAGTTTGCATAGTGCTTGGAACTGTCTTGGCATTAGTAAGGGCTCAATAAATAGTAAGGTTACTATTGTTAGCTCAATAAATAGTAAGGTTACTATTGTTAGCAGAAGCCATTTTGTTAAGGAATGGCTTGGGGCTTCTTAGTGGAGATGTAGAGGGAAAGGAAGGTGATTTGTGTATGTGCTTGATTCACAGGGCTGAATTAGTTGTCAGGCTTGTACTTGTGACTTACCGGACAGGAAAGAAAACAGGCCCAGGGACACATGAACTTGTTTGGATAGGCTGGTGATCCTCCTATGAAGGTTCGCACACTATATCCCAGGTGAGTTCCTGGTGCTTGGTCAAGAGTTGGAAGAAGGGGGAAGCCAGGATGATTCAGAGGGTTAGGCTCTTGCTTTGTAGCCCCTGGGATGGAGGATCGAGTCGTGGTCCCAGCCTGTGCAGACCCATATGCTAAACGGGTGTGCTTCTCATGCAGAAAGCCCCCAGTTCAGTTCTCTCTGGGATGACCTTCCCATGTGTGACCTTCCCATGTGGGAGGCTCCTGATTCTGCCCCCGGCTTGAGGGGACACGCCTTCTGTGCAGGAGGCCCCCAGCCCGGCCCCCACCCTGTGTGGCTCCCACCCACCTGTGTGGAACAAAACTCTGTCTCTGTCAAAAACAATAAAATAAATCTTTTTAAAAAAAGAATTCAATGGCAGCACACTGTTTGAACCGAACATCTGAACACTTATTTTGACGTGCACTGGATGAAAAATGTAAGCATCTGTGTGTGCAAGGTTAAGAATGATGGAAGGGAGGGATGCAGGGATAGTTCAACAGGTTGAGCACTTGCTTTACAACTGTGAGTTCTGGGGATTGAATCCCAGCCCCTGGCCTGTGCAAACCCATATGCTGAACTGTGGCGCATCTGGTAACCGCTGAGATGGTGGTGAAAGTTCTCGCCTCCCATGCGGGAGGCTCCCAGTTCATATCCCGCCCCACACAGCCCTACATCCATGGGTCTACCCAGAACTGGTTATATCCGGATATGTCTAATGTAACAAAAATATTACAGTGGAGGCAAAATTTATCAGCCCACCCTCATATGTGTCAAGTGCAATTCCTTAAGGGAACAGATGTCCAGCTACACAGAGATTTGGAGTAAGGCAAGCTTATCACACCAAGAAAGAAGTCTGTGAAAATGACCTCTTAAGACTCCATCTTTCTAATGGCATTATGGGTGCTTTTTAATTTATGTTTAGCCATGTTTTCTAGTTTTTTCATGATCATGTATTGCATTTGTAATAAGAAAAAGTTAATGTTTTACAAAGCCTATTCTTTTTTTCTGTTCTCTAGGTGGAGTGATCAGGGGAGTTGGTTATCAAACTGATGAGATAACCTCAAAGAGAAGTGATTTCATTGCCTAGTCCAGTAATAAATACATACCTGATGAATGAATGGAGAGATGGATGGATGCCCTGGAGGACAGCTTTCTGTCTATTCTATAACAAGCCTCTGTTCCCTTGAGAAACATCAAATGTTTTGTCACTGTAAACATGAAAGCAGAGGGTAAACCTTCATCTTCACAAGACCTCCTATGTCCTGTCCAACCCAGAGACTATGAATCTTGTTTACTGTAAGAAAAATATACTTCTCTTAAAGTACTAAAATTATGTGCTGGTTCATGAAATAAGACATGAGCAGAAGGGCTCACTTATATACAGTTTGAGGGATGCATATAGGGTCAAAAATAGGTTCTGGGATGCCAGTATAGCTCAGCAGGTTGAGCGCTTGCCTTGCAACAGCGAGGTCCAGGGATGAATCCTGGCCCTGGACCATGCAAACCCATATGCTGAACTGCGTGACAACTGGTAACCACCAGGATGGTGGCGAAGGTTCTCATCTCCCATGTGGGAGGCCCGGGTTTGGTTCCCACCCCACGCGGCCCCACATCCACTTGTGTGGAGTGAAACTATGTCACAGTTAATGATGTACAACTATGGTGACTACTCTGGGCCCTTCCCCTTCTCTCGCTCTCTTCCTCCCCACCCCCACCTTCTCTCAAACAATGAAATAAATCTTAAAAAAAAAAAGGCTTTTGTAACTTGCCAGTTCTCAGTGAACTATGAACATATTAGGAAAATATTTGCTTAATTTGGATGTTTAAATGTATGTCTAAGGTTATGATAAACTTCTCTTGAGTAGATCTTGGTCTATATTCCTTCAAATAGGAAGAGCTATAGGACCACCCAGTAGAGTTCATGCAAAATCTTTAAAATGACCCGAGCCTCATGCTAACTAGATGAAATTTTGTATTCACAATTGCATACCTGCAAAGGCCTTACATGGGAGAAAAACGTTACTCCTATTGATATTGCCAGTAGTGTTCTGTCTCAGTTAGGACTTCCGAATTTCATTTTTGTTTGGACAGGAAAGTTACTCTGATCAATGTAGCAGCTCTGTCTTCTGATACAGGCTGGATGATATGGGGAGGGGCTTAGGCATACTCGGTGTCACTTGTGAGCTGGCGGTGCAGGCTGACGCTCTTCACAGAAACCTACCTGGGTCTGGAGCCCTGCTTCAAGGACTGAAGCGTTTGGGGGATTCAAGAGACAACTCACTTGAAGGGAAGGTGGCCCCATAATGCTTATCTAGGGTGGGCCCACCAGAGGCCTCATTCAGTCCAAGGTCTTTGTGCTTTTCTGAGAATCCAAGTTGATGGGGCAAGAAATCCCTGGTTGGCCCCAGGCTTTGAAGAAACCAAGTTTGAGACTTGTCTTGATGTCTGTGTCTTAACCCACCTCCAGCCCCAGCAGTGATGCCATTTCACTATGTTCAGGGGCAAGTTTCTCCAACGTGCAGTCACTGTGTATACCCAGAGATACCTCTGTCCACACCCCGTTACTCTCGTGACCTCTTCCAGTGAGCTGCTTGGTGGGGCAGCTCCAACACCAGAGACAAGGTGCCATGAATCTGTGCCCAGCTCCCCAGAGGGAACAGCGGAAGATGCTGGAGGAAGGCCAAAGAACATGCTGCGGGTTTGGTCTCCAGGCCTCCAAAGTGAGGACAAATAGCAGGGACAGTAAAGCCGAGAGTGTAGGAATAACAACTAGCAGTTATTGACCGCCTTACGCCAGGTATTGCATGATCCCACAACAGCCTCAGGAAGTCATTACTATCATTTCCCCATCCCCATTCTATAGAAACAAGGCTCGGAGATAAGGCCACTTGCCCAAGTCAGGTACTACTAAGTGCAGCTCAGGCACCTCTGTTTACGGAGCGGCCCGGAGAGGCAGCGGGGCCCCAGAGCTGCTTGTGAGAACAGAAACCTGCATCTGGTTCTCCCGGCTGCTTGATGGCCAGGAAAGCAGTCTTTGCCTCAATTTCTTCAAACTGACCTTTGCACAGGACTTTCTTTGGTTCTCCAGCAGGAATCCCTTCTGCAGCATTCTTGTTCCCTTCCCCATTCCCCAAGGAACGGGAAGCACTCCCCTACCCTATCCTCCAAGGTCCCCGGCCACCTCACTTCCCAGCACAGAAGGTCTCTGGGCCACTGACTGAACTCCCGAGTCAAGCCAAGAAGCCACTGTCTGGAAAGGAGGGAGGAGAGGCCCACAGCCACTCCCCAGTCCCTGACCCATCCACAAGGCCACTCCGGCAGCTGGGACTCCGTGCCGCACAGGCTCTGGGACAGTTCAGGGGGGCTGTAAATTTGCTTCTCCTTGGATGTTCAGTCTGAATTGGCTGCCAGGAAGACTCCATGGAACAGGGCCTGCCTCCACCCCCGCCATCCTCTGGTCACAACGGTCCCTTTTCAGGCCCTGCCTCAGTGGCTGGCTGCTCAGGAAGTAGAGGGATGCCTTGAAAGCCCCCAAGATCCCAGAGCTAGGTTGTCCAAGCATGGCTTCAGCGAGCACGACTCTGAGGATGAACGGCTTCCCTCTTCCCTCTCGGTCAATCTCTGGCTGAGGTGTCTGGAGACATAATGGAAGCCACACATGTGTGATGATCATAAACAGGAACTATGCTGGCTGCCTGGCGGGTACCAAGGTGAATAAGAACTATCACACACTGTCCTTCCCTCTCTTCGCCGATGAACAGGGCGTCGTGCTGCATGATGCCAGAGGGTACCATTCCCATCAAAGTCCATATGAAGGACACCCCCTGGCAGTGCACAACCTTGACAGTTGTACATGGTGGTTCTGCCAGTGAGAAGCCTAAGACATGTGAGGATGGCAGCGCAAAGGAAGGAGGCAACTTCCTGCTGGGAGATCAGGGAAGTTTCATGGAGGAAACTTTGAAGAACAGGGGAGAGAGTGTGGGAGGCTAATCCAGGTGGAAGGCACAGGGTGAACAAAGGGCAGGAAGCTGCAAGTCTTCTAACCAAGCTCCTGGGATGGAGGGAGAGGGAACGAACAAAGTGGGAGAATAGGCTGGAGAGGTAAGTGGATGGCAGAACCCAGAGGGTCTTCGTTCTGAGACAAGTGGGAGCCATTGCAGGCTCCTGCTCAGGGAAGTGACTCAAAAGAGGCTATTGAACAGGGAAGTTAATTTAGCATCTAGCAGCAGAGTTGGGAATTAACTGGAGGAGTCAGTAAGGAGACTCTGCAGTGGTGCTGGGCTGGCTCAACACCATGCAGGCAGATGGAGGGTGCAGTGGCTAGGGGGTGGTGGGCATTGGAGGGGGAGTCCCAGGTAGCTTCCTGATTTCTTTCTGCTCCTCAGGGTCCCCAGATAAGGACAGATTGCTGAGCCCTGCTGGGCAGTATCCAAGAGCACTTGGGTTGAAGTTGGGCCCCAAAGTAGCCTCTGCCCTTTTAGCAGGATTGCACAGATTAGGGATTGTGTGTGGGGTGGCTCTCCTTTACCCTCCCTCCCAAGCTGCAGTAGCAGCTCCCTCCTGAAAAGCCGCAGAGGACCAGCCAGCACCACCTGTGTGCAGCAGGCCCTAGCACCTACGGGCCCTGCTCACCGCCCTTCTTCCCTCCTTTCTCTAAGCGGGGGCCCAGGGGCCTCTGACAAGCTGCTGTCCGAGGGGAGGGAGGGGCAGGTCTCAGGCGGAGGCCCCTCTCCTCCTTCCTCTCCTTCAGCTCTGTCTACACTCCCCCCATCTGCCCCTGGTCCTCTCTTCATGGTCAGGTCAGGGCAGTGACGCAGGAGTCAGGGAGCGGGGAGAGCAGAGCTGGGGGGTGAGGGGTTGGGACAGAACGCATGTGTGGACGTGTGTGGACGTGTGTATGTGCTTGTTCCACAGCTGGGATCTGGGAAGGGAGCAGAACCAGGCTCTGAAGGCCAAGAAGGGCTGGGAGCCTGTTGTGCTGAGAGGAAAACTGGGACCAAGGGGCACAGTAGGGCACACAGACCCACTGACATCCAGTACCCCAGGTTTGGGGAGGGCCCCAGAGTAGGCTGGAGGTGAGCGGAGGGCAGGGGAGCAGGGTCAGAGACAGTCAGGACCTCGACCCTTCCTGCCAGAAACACACCAGCCTCTCATTCATCTTCCTGAACAGCTCTTTGATCATGCTCTCCTCACCCCTAGGGCTCCCTCCCTCACCTCTGTCAGGGCTGGTTCAGGTCACTTCTCAGCATGCCTCCCTGCCTGACAGAACACTGCAAGCCTCTCCAGCACTGCTGGCTCCTCCAAGCCTGGTCACGGTCCTTATTGCCCACCAGGGCAGGCATTCTTTTTTTAAATTTAATTTATTGTTTTTTGACAGAGACAGAGGGAGACAGAGACAGAGAGAGACAGAGAGAAGGGGAAGGGCCCAGAGCAGTCTCCATAGTTGTACATTATTAGTTTTTTTCGACATTGTTTTGTTCTACACTGATGGGCGGAGGCCACTCAGGGTGGGAACTGGGGCTGGGGGCCTCCCACATGGGGTGTCCCCTTGAGCCAGGGGCTGAACCAAGAGGTGAGAACTGAGCTGGGGGACTGCCACATGGGCAGCACACCCCAGTTCAGCATATGGGTCCACATGGCTGGGGCCGGGATTTGATCCTTGGTCCTCAGGACTGCAAAGTGAGTGCTTAACCCACTGAGCCATCCCTGCTTTCCCAGGGCAGGCATTCTTGTCTGTTATACTCACTGCACTATTCCAGGTCCTGGCCAAGAGTGTGTATATGTGTGTGTGTATATATATATATATATATATATATATAATTTCTTGAATGAATATTCATTTCTCAAAGAAACAAATATTTATTGAATGAATGAACACTTCCCACATTTTCCAAATTCCTCTGAGTGGCATTCAAGGCACCTCACAACCTGGCCCCTCCCTAACCGGCACCCTGGCCTGATTTCCACCCCTCCCTCACTGCTCCAGCAGCCTGACCCTCCTTCCACTCTGCTGAATTGGCCTCACACCTCTTTCCACTGAAATTGTACCTACCCTTCAAGGCTAAGCTCATTGTCAACTCCTCTATTGCTTCCTTGATTCCCCCAGATAGGGGAATCCAAACTCTTCCACACTCTTCCAGCTCAGCTCTGTGCACTCTTCCTCACACACTGCCCTGTGTACTCACCTTATCTCTACAGTAAACTACACATTCCAGAAGACAGGAACTAGGTCTCAACACATCTTTTTGTCCTGCAAAAGTGTAGTCAGGTGTCTTGCACAAAGAAGGCACCAAGCACGTGAATGAAGTATCTCTCAGCTTGTGAGATGGGGGAGGGAGTGAAGGAATATACATAAAATCACCTGTATTTGTAGGACTTTTCTGTCTTAATAAACCTGTGTGAGGTGGGACTGATACTTTTGATAGGGGAAAAGGTCCCTCTTTAAAGATTTATTTTTATTATTTTTGACAGAGAGAGAGAGAGAGAGAGAGAGAGAGAGAGAGAGAGAGAGAGAGATACAGATACAGAGACAGAGAGAAGGGGGAGGGCCCAGAACAGTCTCCATAGTTGCACATCATTGGTTTTTCCACATAGTTTTATTCCACAGGTGGGTGCGGGGCTGCACAGGGCTGGAACTGGGCCGGGGTCTCGCCCCGGTGAGAACTGAACTGGGGGCACTCCCCAGTTCAGCACATGGGTCCGCACGGGCCCGGGCCAGGATTCGAACCTCGCTGGGTCCCTGGGGCTTCTAAGTGAGTGTTTAACCCACTGAGCCATCCCGGCTGCCTCAAAGGTCCCTCTTTAAACCCCCACTTCTTAACCCTTCTGTTGCCTTTCCAGTTTCTAGCTTAGTCACTCTTTCTAATCAAGGGTAGATGGTTTTCAGACTGGAGTGTCCCCTGTCCACTATATTAGTTGACTACTTTAAAATTTGGAATTCCTCCCCTGCTTGTTGATTGTAATCATTGTAGATCAGCTATCTTTTCCAGGCCAT
>PVKE010025374.1:0-23096 GCA_004027555.1 Craseonycteris thonglongyai | reverse complement strand
GTGTGTCCATAGGTCTCTGTGTCTTTGTAACTTTCTGTTTTATATTCCACCTATAAGTGAGGTCATATTTTTCCGGATTCTTTCATTCTGAACTATTGACTGTGTTCATGAGGTTTTGTTTCTTTGCTGTTTGCAGTTTTATATTTCACATCTGAGTCAAATGATATGGTTCTTAGCTTTTCCTGTCTGGTTTATTTTGCTTAGCATGATGATTTCAAGTTCCATTCATGTATTTGCAAATGGCAGTATTTCATCTTTTCTTAGCAGGTTAGTAATATTCTATTGTATATAAATAAGTACCACAGCTTTCTTTTATCCAGTCATCTATCAAGGGACACTTTGGGGGAAGCCGGGATGGCTCAGTGGGTTAGGCGCTCACTTTGCAGCCCCGGGGACCAAGGATCGAATCCCGGCCCCGGCCCGTGCGGAACCATATGCTGAACTGGGAGCTCCCCTAGTTCAGTTGTCTCTCTGTCTCTGTATATCTCTCTCTCTCTCTCTCCTCTGTCAAAATAAATAAATAAATAAAATATATATTTAAAAAAAAAAAAAAAGGGACACTTTGGTTGTTTCCATGACTTGGCCACCATGAACAGCACTGCAATGAACATTGGGGTATGTATGTCTTTATAGACTAAGGTTTTCAAGTTTTTTGGGTAGGTACCTGGAAGGGAGATTGCCTGGTCATATTTTCTGAGGAAACTCCACACTGTCCTCCTCATGGTTACACCAATTTACATTCCCACCAGCAGTTGTATAAGGGTTCTTTTATCTCCACAGCCTCTCCAGCACTGGTTGTTCCTTGTTTTGTTGATAATAGCCATTCTAGGTTTGAATGGGTATCTCATTGTGGTTTTGATTTGCATTTCTGTAATAGTTGATGAAGCTCAGCGTTTTTTTAAATGTCTGTTGGCTGTTTGTATTTCTTCATGGGTGATGTGTCTGTTCAAGTCTCCTGCCCATTTTTCAAATGGATTGTTTTTTTATTGTTGAGTTGTATGTGTTCTTTATATATTTTTCATATTAACCCCTTATCAGTGGCATTGTTCAAAAATATTTTCTCCTAATTGGTTGGTTGCCTCTTTGATTCATTGATTTTTTTTTTCTTTCTTTCTTTTTGCTGTGCAGAAGCTTTTTAGTTTGATACAGTCCCATTCATTTATTTTTGCAAAGTGGACTTTTAGGAATTATAGATGTCTGAGGTAGCTAGGGAAACTGGGGAATGCAGTAGGAAATTATCAATTCTCTCTGACTCTTGTCATTTCAACATTTATAATATGCCTACAAATTACTGTAAAAATATTCAAATTCCCTTTAAGATAAGTCAACTTTGGTAGTTAAAAATGTTTGCCAATCACAACTGAGTTTAAACACAATTGGGGGAAGCCGGGATGGCTCAGTGGGTTAAGCGCTCACTTTGCAGCGCCGGGGACTGAGGATCGAATCCCAGCCCCGGCCCTTGCGGACCCATATGCTGAACTGGGAGCTCCCCCAGTTCAGTTCTCTCTGTCTCTGTATCTCTCTCTCTCTCTCTCTCTCTCTCTCTCTCTCTGTCAAAAAAAAGAAAACAATAAAAATAAACACAATTGAAAATGTTCCTAACACTGTCAATTAGAAGTAGCATTGAAGTTTTCATTTTTAGTGTAAACACTTTTATACTTGTTTTTATATAGCAAAGGGTTGAGTGTGGTTTTCCCTCTTTTTTTAAATTATTTTATTGGTAATTCCCCTGAATGCCTGCCAGTTGCTGACTACTTTTGTTTGTAGACCTCTTGTTTCTTTACTTCATCAATTGAATAGAAGTGGTTTTTCACACCATATATTCTTGTAGTTACATGAGGATGCCTCTTATCATGGATAATTAGAAGGAAAAAATGGATTATAGGAAGGTTCGATGGTCTGCTTTAATGTAGGAAATAGTTCCAAATGTAGAGTTATTAAAAGAAAGTTAATAATTTTGTTTTGCTATTCTTTGAATAAAAAGCTTCACAAGTTTCAGCATGCTCTCTTTATAAAACTTCTTCCCCTCTGTCTTCCTCTTCATCACAATTTATTCTCAAATGTGAATGAGTGAAATCTTGTTATTGGAATGCACATTTTGGAGATTATATAGTCTAACCTTCCACCTTGTGTAGGAATCTTTTTTATGGTCCACAAGAGTCTGACGTCTGCTTGACCAGCCTCTGTGAAAGCCCTTCCAGTTTACGTCTTTCCAACACAGATCGTAGTGGGATAGGGATCAAGAGAAATAAATGAGCTCTTTTCTTTTAACTGAACTGGGGGCCTCACCACATTCGGGAAACACACTCCAGTTCAGCATGTGGGTCCACCTGGGCCGGAACCAGGATTCGAACCTCGGTCCTCAGAGCTTCAAAGCGAGCGCTTAACCCGCTGAGCCATCCCAGCTTTCCCTTAAATGAGCTCTTACCTAAGGTGACCAGATTTTAACATTGGTAAAGCGGGACACCATTGACCGGGGGGGAGGGGATTCTTGATTAAAAATTTGGTTTATCTCCCGCGGTTCCCTAGCTTGTCATGCATTCTTTCCAAAAATTGGGACTTTCTTAAAACGCCGCAGGACGCGGGACAAATTGTTAAAGATCGGGACTGTCCTGCCAAAAGCGGGACGTCTGGTCACCGTACTCTTACCTCATCTTTGTTTCTAGCTCTACCCATTACACAGAATAAGGTCAAACTCTTCTATAAGCCTCTCAGTAGCCTCACATATATGTGAGGCTATAACATGATAGGACTGAAACAAAAGCCCTCTAAAGTCATTTCTAAATTAGCTATCCTGTGACTATAGAAGCACATACACATATTCAGATGTAATTTGATTTTAAAGTAGATTTAAATATATATATATATTTGTTACTGTTAGGTCCTACTGACTTCCTACAAAACTTTAAGGAAACAATAACCAACTCACCACCCACCATATTGTTAAGTACATACTCGTACATCTATTGATAATAAGAGCGTATTTGAAAATTCCAAATGCTACTTTAAGGAGCCCTTAGCTCTGTGCATGTGCATTGTTGTTGGTCAAATGATTCACCACACAAGAGCCAGGGATAGTAAACCAAGGGAGAAATATACACAATTTATAAATCGTACACAATACTTAAAAAATACTAATAACCTGAAGCTAATCTAATGAAACCTGTAACTTATAATAAGAACTATGTACGAAAGCAGATGGCATATAATGGAACTCAAAGAGGGAAAAGCTGAAGAAAACAAGGGCAGAGAAAGAAAACTAAACTCAAACTACTAATAAGAAAAATAGACTTGCGATCTGGAAAGGCTCTTTCGAGTTGCTCTTGTCTCCCTCTTTTATGTTCCTGACATCTTTTAGCTTTTTTTGGCTTTTTTTTTTAGTCATTTCAGTTGTAGGGAATAGGCACATCATGCCTGTAAACGTTATAAGCTGGAACAATACAAACCTATTCACTTACAAAATGGCCTGCTAGCTTTTAAGTTGATTACAGTGCCTAAAATAGTGAACTTAAATTGTGATACCCTAACTGGTACTACATCATAGGTTGAATTTGAACAAGGCAGGATATGGGGGCAGCTACCAAATCCCTTGATTTTAGTGGCAACTTTAGCTTTTTAAAAAAGTCTCATATTTTTAATTTTATCAAAGTATCCAAGTTCATGTTCTCATTAAAAAGCTGTAAATCATTTAAGACTCTCTTATCCTAATGTCCCAGTTCAATGAAGCTATGCAGATGGAACAAAACATTGAGTTCAAAGTTTTCCGAATGAGATTAGCTAATTTAGAAGTTAATAACACTATGCTTTGTACTTACCCTGCAGTGACTACAGACTACAAAAGGAAAAAAATATATTTTTTTCTGAACTGCTGAAAAGTATTCCGTTGCCCTGCATCCTGGTAAAACTGATTATTTCTGTAAACTAAGTAACCCCATACAATAAATTCTCTGGCAGCCATTTGTAAGTTTTAGCACTCACATATATTTTAAAGATAGTACAGCCAAGTATTTAGAGCTCTGAGAATAGATCTGGGTTTTATTGTTTCTGCTTTTTCTGTTCTGTTTGATCTTAAGTGAAATTAATTTTATTTCACTTCCATAAAATATAAATTGTCCAGATGTAAAATACCTAATACCTCCTGAATCTAAAGTTTTATTGTACTCTCTGTTTTTCAATGTAACATTCGTATATTCTCAATAGATGTGTCTTCTAGCTTAAAGCCACTTCATGTGATAATGATGAATTAAAAATTCCTTTTCCAGCTACCAAGGAGTTACTTATCAAGAGGATGCGGAGACATTTTGTTTTGTTCTGCTTTTGCAGAGCAAGTTGAAAAGATTCTAACCTTGGCCCTAGGGTGTTTCATCAAGAGCAATCTAGCAAAAGCTTGCTTTTTTTCTTTTCAAAACTAAGATAGTCCCTGCACTCATGCTCTGGCCTTTCTAACTAAGTTGAAAAGAATTTGTATGCACGTTTCCACTTTCTCTTAGCTTAAATTTCATCAGAATCTAGTCCAACTCAATGCACTTTTGAGAGAATTAAATTTGGAAAATAACCTTACAGTGGTGACTCATAGTAGTTAGGTGGCATCTGCATTAAAGTGAGACAAGTGACAAAAAGGCCACCAACAGCCCATCTTGCTCTTTATGTCTTATGAAGGACTTGCTCAGATTTCATTTAGATTGGCAAGAGGAAACACTTCAGCTAAATGCAAAAGATAAAAAGAAATGAGTATAGACTAGCAAAAAGAGAGGGAGAAAATAAATCAACCTAACACAGAAACTGATAGCTGAACCTAGAGTCAAAAATGTGGAGCCACATTCATTCAGGAATGGATAAGTGCTGAAGCAATTAATCTTTATATGGAGAATGTCTGTGTGCCACCATCAATCATATCAGAAAGACCCACACGGACTGTGGACTATAGAGAAGGGGCCTCATGGTGCCCATTAGAAGTTGGCATTCATGATTGCTCTCTAATGTAGCAAGGAGTCAGGAGGAACTGTGCGATGTGCTGTCAGAAAGAGATAAATCAGAATTTTAAAATAAAATAAAAATGGATTTAGGAGTTTGAATTTATGAGCTATCCTACATGTGGAAGGCACTTGTTTTGGCAGCTTATCGGAACAAGCACTGTTATGGACAGCTCTTATCAAAAGCAGCTCAGCCCCGATGGATCACAATTTTCCAAAAACTCCTGTGGGGTCCCATGAGATTTATTCCTGACCTATTCTCTGTCCTAGACCGAAGAATCCTTGTGCATGACCATTCCTTATGTGTACCCGTACACCTGTGACTCCCTCCTATTGAAATAGTGAAATCAAAATATATCTTTTTGCAGAGTTTATAGGCAAAAGCTAGCTCACTAGCATGTGTGTTGAACTGCAGTAAATCATTTTCCCCCTACCTGATCTTGTATCATCACATTTCTATTTTGTCACCACTTGAGCCCTTCTTCCATCTTTCAACATCTCACACATGGAGCAGAAATTTTATTTCCTGTGAGTGGAGACTGGTGGCTGAGTATCTTACAACAGAGACCTGTTTACTCCTATTAGATTTTACCAAGGACCATGATTCTTGGCCATGCATGAAACTGTTAGCACTAGAAAAATATTTAAAACTATTGGTGCTTCCTCTCTTTTCCAGAGAGGATTACTTTCATTCAGTCCCATTTGTTCAACATGTATAATTCAATGTATTGCATAACTTCCATATGACACATTGACAGAAGAGGGAAGAGGCATCTCTATCGCTGGGTTTTCAGGGGTCACTACACTCTTCTCTCCTGGCAGGAATCTCACTGCCTCATGATTGCTTGTTTACTTGAATGACAGTCTTCTCTCATGTATAGTAACCATTGTGACGGTAGGAGAGAGTCTATGTATTTCATCATTGCATTTCCTGAGCCTTAACAGTATCTGACATTCATTGAGCCCTGAATAATCTTTGAGGAATAAATAGAGGGAAGGAGGTTGCGTGTAACAAAAGAGTTTGAGCAGGATCACCTGCTTAAAATATCTCCTTATGCCTTATTCCTGTTGAAAAGTTGTAAATACTCTATGGAAGGAGGGTATCTATTGGTTAATTTGAATTTTAATAACTTTAAAAATGTCCATTTATTTAGTTTTTTAATCATTTTATAGGAAAGGCAGGGCAATTCAATAACTGTTTCTACAGATTTCAATTTAGAATCAATTAATTTTAGTCAAGATTTTTATAAAACAAAGCTTTTATAAATTAGATTTGGGAGTAGCACGTAAGGCGTGAGAGACAGAAAGAAAAGGAGGAAGAAGCAAGCATAATAATCTCCTCTGCACTAACTTCTCTCCACTTTCTTCATTAGAGGGGCACTTCAGTGTTTTCTCAACACCAGAACCACTAATGTTCTTCCCCACAAAGCCAGGGATCCATTTTTGTGGTAGACTTTTAATTATAATAAAAATATTCCATAAACTGACTTGTTCAGAACCCCCAAACTATGATCATCATCTGGTCATTAATTTACAAGTTGACTCTTTCTTTGATGGATCCATTGAACACACACTCTCTGAGTGCTTTCTAAGAGCGAAGTTCTGGTGACACGGGGATTGTTTACCCATACCCTCAAGCATCTCAAATATTTATTTCTAGATTTTTAAGAAAAAATAGGAGATCCATGATATTTCAGTCTTTTTCCCTTTGCTTATTAAAGACATCACTAATAGTCTCTGATGGCATAAGTAGGTTTTCAAAATAAAAAGTGTTTTCGTAAATATTTGACATACTAGAAAATATAAGATTTTAGAATGGCCAGCATCATTGCAGGAGAATGAGCTGGGAAGTACCAGTTGTTATCAGTCATGAAAATTCCTCAAGATTATTTCTTTAAGAGATCTTAGAAGAATTCAATTATGTAATTCTCAGGTAGAATTCATGTTAACTCAATGATCACTAGACTTACAATATTTGAGATTGTACCATCCAGTTATCTTATTTAATGTGCAGGGTATTTGAGACCAAAAGAGATCTATTACCTTTCTCCATTCCACCTATAACATTATGGACTAAGGATCTATGACTATACTCTTGTCTTTTAAACCAAGCTGGTGTTGAAGAGGCTGGCTAGCGTTCCATTTAGAAAACTATCCGGCTGGCCTTGCATTCTAAAGACCTAGAACTTGAGTGCAGCTATTCCCATTACCCTTAGGGCTGGATAGTCTGGCACAGGGAGCTGTGAGATTCACAAATAAAAATACTCCCTATTTGAAGGAACTAATCCAATAATCCGCTTCTTCAATCAAGTGATGGCACATCTGTGTAATGCTGGAAGCAAGCACAGAGAGCCTTTAAAAAAATGTGTGGCTTCCCCCATCCCAAAACCCAGGAAGCCCCGTGTGCTAAGAAACAGAATCTGGAATTAGGTTTAGCAGTCAGTGATTACAAATCAAAGCTTCTCTTTGAAAGACCCAGCTTTTCATTGTCTAGTTACCTGTGGCCCCTTTGATGGCATCACTAGCAGCCATCTGGTCACTATTCTATCCCCCACCACCACCCCAGCCTCTGTTCTATTAACTTGTTTATTCCCACACATACTGCAGAGATTTGGCACTTTGCTCCTATGTGATCTTTGAAATGCGAAACAAATAAACAGCAAAGGTTACGATTTGATGACTTCATTTTGAATCAGAGTTGTAAATAGGAGAAGCATTAATTTTCCTTTTTATTAATTTTATTTGAAAACCCATGGTTTTGTTATTATTTTCCTATTGGAAGTTTGAATTTTCCAAGGTTTCATGTTGTAATCCTGAAAATTGAGTTTACTTTGGTTCTTTATCACTGCCTACTGGATTGTAGATTAAGTATGCCTCACTCGGATTTACTAATAGCAGACATGCAGTCACTCTATCTATAATCTCGTTTTAGTGACATCCAGCCAGGAAAATGTAACGTAGTTGCTGTGTTTTATTTTCTTTCAAAGTTGGCAGATTGTCTTTTAAAGCATACACATCAATGATATTGCATATAAAACAAAAGAATACATATGCCAATCTCATTTTTCTATACATGAGTGTGTATATGAATAGGCATAGACAACTATGTATGTAAAGGAATCCTAATTTTTGCTCTACAGCGAAGCATAATATTTTTGAGGAGTACATCTTGGCATTGGTTGAAAGAGAAAATAAAAACATATATTTCATTTCAGGGGGAAACTATCTTTATTTCTTTTCTATTTAGAGAATCATTTTAGGAAGAACTATCCAAACTATTTCCAGTGTAATTTAAATATGTGTGTTATGTTGTACAGAAAACCATTATAAGAACTGGGAGTTTTTCTTGCTGTATAGCTCATATTCTGTCATCCAAATAATAGAAATATCAATTGCCCAGCTGCTTGAAAATGTTTTAAGCATTGTATTATTATATTTACCAAAGAAAAGAGCCTTAGATGGATTCTTAATTACACACACACACACACACACACACACACACACACACCTAAGAATAGATATATATATATGTATCTATCTATATCTATCTATCTAGCTATCATCTATCTATATGACATTATATATATTAACCTAAATGAACTAAAAATGGCATTTTGTTTCACACACAAAATTTCTTTTAACCTATCAAAAAGTTTTAAATGACTAATATTTACAAAAGTATCCATTACTTGATTATCATGTGATTACATAATTTTAACAGTAAACTGAGTTTCCTTTAAAATAAGTAATAATTCATAGTCTTGCATCTATATACACTCTGAGTTCCACAACATTCTTGATGACAAAAAAAAAAACAAAAAACCCTTACTTAATGTAAAGCACTTTTTGTTTAATTTTCATACCGGTATTTGACCCTCTGTTCATTGAATTGTCCTCTATATACTCTTCTCCACAATCTAATTTTGGCACTTCAAGCATTTGTCATAGGTTTTCATTGAAAATGAAGTATCATCTTACTATCTGGCCAAGTAGTAAATCATCAATAGCATTGTGCAAACAAGCAGCATGAATAATAGATAAGCCTAAAAGCATGGAGCTACAGGCTTCTAGCAGTAGGACTTAGACGGAACTATTCTGTGTGTAGATCGATATTACATAGGGAATGGCTGAAATTAGTAGTAAAACGTTTATTATATCTAAAACGTTATAGTTATGTCTAAAATAACTGAGCATTTCACTTCTGTCTGATTAGTTCCTTGATGCTAATCCCTCACTCCTCTCAAGGTAACATCATATTATGGGAAGTTAGAATCAAGAGGTTTGATTCCCAGGCCATTTCAGTGGAGAAATGGGATTAGGAAAGTCTGAGTTCCCCTTACAGACTGATAGGAGTGCCAGTTTAACCAAGGAACATGAACTGTTGGAACCTCTGGACACTCCTTGGCTATTTTTAGTCATTTTCATGGGATGCAGTTTAGAAGCTAACTTTTTTCCTGAAGTATTATTTGAAAGGGGACATCCAGGATTCCTCCGCCTTGCTTATAAAGTCTATCACTCCTAGGCAAGAGAGCATATCTCACAAAAGTCCATCAAGAAAAAAAAAAAAAAAAGAGTGTTGAAGACAAGGCAAGGCATAGGAGAAACAGGGTATGCTTTCAGCTCCAATGGGCAACTTTCAAGGGCCATTTAGTAATATCAATAACTGCCTAGACCATGGTTTTCCATTCATTTACTGAAGAATTGCTAAGTTGGGCTCTCATTTCACTGCTCATTCATGTGTGCTCAGAAGTAGCCAAAATTGATGCTAATGTTACATATGTGCAACTGGTCTTCAGCGGATTGCTAGAGTTCCTTGCCTTAGAAAAGTGATTTTCAAAAGAAAGCCAGACCACTGCTCAAGCAGTGTCTCCAAAGTTTGTGTGTGTATGTATTTATATATATAATTTTTATTGTTTTTTGACAGAGAGAGACAGAGAGAAGGGGGAGGGCCCAGAGCAGTCTCCATAGTTGTACATCACTGGTTTTTCCACATAGTTTCACTCCACAGGTGGGTGCGAGGCTGTGCAGGGCAGGAACTGGGCTGGGAGCCTCCCACATAGGCCCAGTCAAGAACCGAACTGGGGGCACACCCCAGTTCAGCACATGGGTCCTCATGGGCCAGGCCTGGGATTCAGTCCTCTGGCTCTGGGGTTGCAATGGAGCTCTTAACCCGCTGAGCCATCCCAGCTCCCCTCCCCACCTTTTTTTTTAAATACATTACCTGAGACCAGGATCTGATAAAATTTTCCAGGATGAGAGCTGGATTTTTATCAATTACTCAGTAGAGACCAAAGCAAAGTTACTTACTCATGGTAGTCAACTGTATAAATTACTGCCAATGTATTACTGTACAAATGAGCTCTAGTAATTTTTCTATATTTGTTATCCAAAGCATCTTCGTCCTCATATCTTCATATCTGAGAAAATGAATTGTTAATTCATTTATCCATTTACTCAACAAATATTTTCTGAATGTCTGCAGGGCACTGTGCTAGGTATAAATTGCAGTTAGTTAAGGCGGGTATATTCCCTGCCTTCCTAGAGCATTCAGCTCTTTCATAAGCAGAGATTAAAAAAAACAAACAAAAAAATAACAACAAAAAGAACATTATGCCAGTGAAATGTGAAAATGCTATGATGTATGTAAATGAGAGGTTTTTGCCAAACTCTTTCTGAGTATTAAGAAGATCTCTACCTATTATATATAAGTCCTAGAGAGATTTATGAATTGCAAAGATCAGAGCTAATAGTAATGACAATAATGAAGCATTGTAATAGGTAACCTTTACTAAATGCATTTACTAACCACTTCAAACACATCATAGTCTTGAACTTCATAACCTTCTGAGCATAAGGGACTGTTATTATTCCAATTTCCTTGATGAGAAAATTGAGGTTTAAAGAGATTAAGTAATTTCCCTTGGCTCCCACAATTTGTAAGTGGCTTTTAATTTTAGTGGGATGCTAAATGATGTCTGGTTGATTTTAAACCTGATACTTCTAACCTACACTTTACCGGTGCGTGCGCACACACACACGTGCATGCACACACAAGGAAGAAAGATCTCAGTAACAGAAAGAGATAGCCAGTTCAACATCAGATACCCTACCTGTAATATTAAATGCTAGAAGTTAATAAAGTTGAAAGAGGTTTTGGTAGTACTTCTTTTAATCAGGTTATTTTACCCAAAATGTAGTTTTTCTGTTTTATACTTATTCTCATTGATTTTAATCCTTGAGGCTGATCTTTTAATGAATTGGTGTTTATAAAGTGAGAGCTATATGATCTATTACTGTAAGCTACCACTGGAATAGAGGAGGAACTTGCAAAGTGCAAATCAAAGCTGAAGTAAGTCTCCTGCAGTGTTTCCTTTTAAGGAGAGACCCTTTGGAAGTTAGGCCATTTGTAAAGCTTGGTGATAAGATCAGGTTGATAGCAAATGGCCTTCAGCTCTTGGCTAATGAGACTTAACTTACTGTTAGGTGATCCTTATCTCCATTGAAGTCAATTCCTTTTAGTTTTTCCCTTAGGCCAGGATGATTTTGAATATACAAAACTAAAGAAAAGGAGGATAAAACTAATGGCAGAGATTCTGCCCCTTGATCTGACCAGAGGATGACTTTCTTGAATATCTAACAATTTTTCCTTGAAGAGAGGGTGATCACACTTTCATATCTCCCTGTATGCCCTATTTTCTGTTATTCCATACTTGTGCATTTACATAAGTAACGTATACTTTATGCTAGTATATATTGATAAAGATTTGTGATTTACAGATAATTTTTCTAACTTATCATTTACTTTGTTATTTAATTCACTCCAACTCTACATGTTATGAAAGCCTACAGGATAATAATGGCCATTGTGTGGAATTCTAAGACAGGTGGAATCATACTTTTTTCTATATTTCCAAATCCCCACATAAAGTGAGAGAGTAACTAGATAGCAAAAGCAAAGATCTATGGGTAATATTTACAACAGAGGGTAAGCCGGTGAGGATAAATGACCAGTAGCTGCAAGACATGTTTGGTATCAGCACCTGTGCAGCAAAAGTAGAGCAAACCAGTAGGGAAACTGAGGACCTTTAATAGGAGGACCCCCCAAGAGCTGGAGGTGCTGCCTGGAAGGGAGAATGGGCCTCTGTGAGAAGAGCTGCTGGTTTTTACCCACTCCAATCACAGCTGAGTCAAGCTGGCACACAGTGAGATCTGGAGGGACTTTCTGGAATGATCTAGATGGATTGAACTCTCACAACTGAATAGCCAGAGAACTCTCTCCAACAGTGCCCCACAGTGCAGAGAAGCATCTAGAAGTGGATAAAATGGAATGGAAACAATGGAGCCAAAAGAAAAAAAAATATCTGGACGAAATCTGCAAGAATAGATTAAATGTCAGAAAGCAAGATACCGTATGTTTAACACCACTCAAACTCAAAGGAAGAGGGAGCTCTGTGAAGTTAGACAAGAAGATTTCTGGTCTAAGCTTTCCCTCAAAATTTAGGGAAACTAAAATAAGCAAACAGAAAAATAATGATGTCAGAGTTTGTACAATGTGATTATATTTAAAAAATTAAATGAGGAACAGAAGAACATCCTTCAGTAAGTGACAAATACTGGGAAAGATGGAAGATAGGAAAAGATCTGTCCTACAGATGATAGAAATGATGGAAGAAGTAAACCAAGTGAAGGAACAGAATAAATAATGAGAGTTCTAATTTAAGAGAATGTCCTTAAAAAATAAAAGACTCGAAAACGCATTTAAAGAAAATGCTGAGGCAGAATCGCCAAAATTAAAACTAATGAAGTACAGAGCTCAAGAATTTTAATTTCTTTGGTTATTTAGGTTTAAAAGCATATAATTTAAAGGGAAAATTAAATTGGATCATTATCAGACTATTTAAGAGCAGTGTCTTGTGCTAAATTGACATAGAATAACATTAAAAATATTCAATGAAATAGAATGTGAGAAAAAGATATTTTATCCAATAAAACTTATGTTCAGGTATGAAGAGCGTAAGCAATACTTATCCAAGTACAGGAACTAAGGAGGATGCTTTCCACTTGAGTTCTTCCTGAAGAATATACTAGAGTAAAGCTTCATGTAAGCAAAATGCCCAGAGAATCAATGGTATCTGGAAGTAGTGGTGAGCATTACATGCTCATATGTGTGAGGGCTGTCTGGAAATTATCCAACCATGTAACCATTCTTATTATATTGATGATGGCTGTATTATTTTCAGATTATGTGTGTGTGTATATATGTATATACATATATACATGTATATACATATATGTACATACACGTATATATGTATGTATATATGCATACATATGTGTGTATACATATATATACATATGTGTGTGTGTGTATACTTTTTTTTTTTCTCTCACATAAACCTGCTCTTTTTCCTGTTAAACTTAACTCCTCAAGGCCAGGGACCATGTTGACTTTTCCTTTGTATTTCCTCAGGGTACTTAGTGAATGCAGCCTTTCCAAGTCCAGTGGGTGCCAGTAACTATTATCCAGCCAACAGGTGAAATGATTGTTATTCATATTGGATGCTGGGCTGCTGCTATAAATAGAAACAGTTTTGCTTGAGAAATGTCTAAAACCCGTTTAACCTATTTCTCCTGTCACTTTTTTTCTTTTTCTCTATTAAATGCATTCTAGAATTTTAAAATATTTTTTTAAAGAATGTTTTTGAGTGAAGTTTTGCTACATTAAATAGGAAATTTAATAAGTCTTCCAAGGGAGAGAGAAATCACCCAAAGTCCTTTTTTTTTTCTTTTTGATGTTGAATATTTTAATTGTAATATTGTTTTCCCTTCTTTGAAGGAGGAAAGGTATCTGTGAATAACTTAGAAATGGTTGATGTCTGCCATTACTTGGTTGAACCAAACATTTTCGGTAATTTGTTGAGCAAATTCAGGGTAGAGTATCTTTTTTTGGAGCCCGTATTTTACTCAATCGTAGAAGTAGTATTATACTTACTACTTACTGCTTTTCGAGGTAATCACTTTGTTATTCAAATGTTTGCTTTTCTGAAACAAATATTCTGTTTTGATCTTACTTATGTTCAGTATCTATATTGTAAATCAGATTCTTTCTTCCAGAAACAAATACTGGAATTGTATTATTGATCAAGAACACTTATACCTAATTATATTAGAATTCTCTGTACACTAAGCTCCTTGTGGGCAGCTGGTATTGTTTCATTCATTGTATAACCTAGCACAAGACCAATTCTAAATAGTCGTCATGAATTTATCAGTGACCGTAGTGGACAATGGTATTTATTAGACAGAATAGCAGTTTTTAAAAGTGGGATCCAACTCTATGTTGTATTCCCTTCCCATTTTTCTCCTAGATTTTAGGAGAATGCAGATTAGAGAAGATACAAATGTTGCTCTTCACTGTGGGAACCAGGCAGGACCACCAGAAAGCAAACAGGACTCTCACCTCAGTATTGCTTGAGCCTCATGGCTGTGGACTATTCTCATTAGCTCCCTGTGCCTGGCTGTCTGGAAGCCACAAATATTTTATGGACGATATTCTCTTCAGTGATCTACCCAGGATCCCGGCTTGTCTTTCAATTTCAGTTCTTATCTGCTTTCTATTAAGTAAAGTTACAGACGACAGCTTTTACTATATTCAAAATGTCTTCTCTACAGTTTCTGTCTTCCTTGACAGAGCATCCAAGGAATAGCCAGGAGCAGAAAGATTCAAATAAGCAATCAATCACAATAACCACCTTAGAGGTTCTCCCCCCATATTTAAAGTCTTGTTGACATGCTATCAGACCACTTCACACTTGACTAGTAAGCCATGAAAACAATTACTGGGTCACTAACGGGAACTGGCATAAATAAATAAATAAATAACCCTTTTAAAACAACACCCTAAAAATTGCTAAAGCCAAAGTATCCTGAAAATGATGCAAGGTTGTTCACTGAGATGCATGGAAACAACATAGCAGTTTGTAAAGGCAGTCTGTCTGAGGAAAGGGAAAGAAAATAGTTCTTAGATTTAGGGTTCATCCTGATTTAAGGTGGTCAGTAATATTCAGAAATTATTTAGGATTTTGTTAACATCTATTTCACTGTGTTAGAAATTAGTTAGTAACTGGATCCTATAAGAAAGCATTATGGCATAAATAAAAGTTAATGACACCCTGTGTTCTTGGTGACCATATTTTCTGTGTTGGTATATACATATGCACTACGTTTTAGGAAAACATGAGTGTAGGGGAAGGGTGATTTGCCATTTTAAGGTGCACTCTGTAGTAACTCCCTGAAACCATTCAGGTGGTGCGGAGTGAATAGCAGAGGAGAAATGCACAGAGCCGGGACACTAACAAGAGAATATGCATTGATTAAGATTTTCCCATGGTGTTGCTCAGAGTGGGTGACAGGAACAAAGTTGCAAAAGGGTGCATCCCATAATGCCACATGGTATTGGTCAAATAAATAGTCTTGACGAGGGGTGTTTACAAACCAAGACCAGTAAGCAGGGCATTTAGGTGTTTTGCCCAAATCACCTATATGAGCTCAATAGCTCAAATTTGAGCCAACACCTTCTGACCCCACATGTGCTAGCTTATTTTCAGAAATCACAAACAGATACCTCCTAGGACACATCTACAAAGGTTTTGCAAAGTACTTTTTTTACATTCTGGTCATACAGTGAGTAAAGTGAGCTCCGGATTCCATCCTATCTCCAAATGAGTTTCATCCTTGGGAAGTTATACCTACTTGTTACACACAACATTATTATTATTGTCATAATTCTCACTCCCATTCCTGTTAAGATTACACCAGAATTAAATTTGCCTTTTATTCCCCTGATAATCAAGACATTTCAAAGCCATTTTTAAAGGACTGACTTAGAGGATGATTATCAAGATCAGCAAGGTTGCTATTATCTCTACCACTGTAAATGATCAGAAAGCTCTGTGAGCAGTAAGCCTACCTTTATTGGAGACACATAGGAACAATATGTAAGAACACTGGGGTGGTGTCCTTCATTTTCCTCTGTTGAAGACTATTTGTAGATCTTACACTCTTCCTAAGTATCTGGTAATATATAGTGGTAGCTTCTAGCTTAGCATAACCTAGAGGCCATGGTAACATCTTCAGTGAAATATCCCCACTTCTACCTTCCTGTAAAATACCTCTCTTTGGGAGTTGGCCGAGAACTAGAAAACATTCATGAATTGAAACTTGGCAAAGAAAGAGCCGCTTGGGGAAGCCGGGATGGCTCAGTGGGTTAAGCACTCACTTTGCAGCCCTGGGGACCAAGGATCGAATCCTGGCCCCGGCCCGTGTGGACCCACATGCTGAACTGGGGAGTGCCCCCAGTTTGGTTCTCACCGGGGTGAGACCCCGGCCCAGTTCCTGCCCTGTGCAGCCCCAGTCCCACCTGTGGAATGAAACAATGTGGAAAAACCAATGATGTGCAACTATGGAGACTGTTCTCGGCCCTTTCCCTTCTCTTTGCCTCTGTCTCTGTATCAAAAACAATAAAAATAAATCTTAAAAAAAAGAAAGAGCTTCTACTGACATAATGTTGTAAAAAGCCACTCATTTTTATAACTCTGAATGAGGTCATTTATATGCCATTTATCATATTTTGTTTCTTTTAACCTTGCAATGAAAATATTATTCCATGTATTATTTAGATGTAGCCACTAAGACGCAGAGAGTTTAAACGATTTGCTGAAGTCCACGGAACTAGTAAATGGAAAAGCTTGAGCTAAGTCTCTGTCTTCTGACTCCATGGGCTTTGTTCTTCGCACTATTCCATTCTGTTTCCTAATGAATAATTTATGTTATTTGTACTTAAGAACATTAGCATATTTAAACATATTTATCATGACATAATCAGCATAATACTTAACATTTTGTTACATTCTACTGCAGAGTGTAGAAGTCAATTTGGCATGATTGTATGATTTGTCTTAAATATTTTACAGTATTTTGTGAAATTCTGTGAACATGTACTATGGTATAGCTCTAGTATTCTTAAAAACTCACAATTCAATTTTATACTTGCCATTAACAGAAATTTAATGTTATAGTTTCTATATCAAAAAAGTTTGTATTGAAACAATTGTCTATGAAAATTAAATAGATAAAAAGGTTCTTAACACTCATCTCTGGGTTTTGTAATGACGTTTTTCAAACTTTGCCAATGATCGCCATCATCTGGAATGTTCATTAAACACACGGCTTGCCTAGGGCCCTGCCCTGTAGATTGGGATTTGAATGAGTCTCCAGAATTTATATTTCTCACAAGTGCCTTTAGGGATTCTTCTCATCATGGAAGTTTGGGAAACCCAAACTTGAATACTAAGCAGATGAGTGACTTTAGGCGAGATGTTTATCCAGATGAGCATCAATGTCTTCATTTGTAAAATGTGAATAGTAATAATATTGTCTTGGCAGAAGGTGAGGATTAAATAAAAGAAACACCTAGCATGAAGTTCAATAGTGTGATACACAGTAGATACTTAATAAACAGCTTTTTTTATTCATTCCTTATAGTGTATTAGAGAAGTTGGGAAATACTGTGAAAGAAAATATAAACACCTACCTTTAATAGCAGGCATTTTATTAAAATATAAAATGTGTATGTTGAGGGGGAGAGGGAGGGATGCGTTGTATGTCCTTGTTTAGTGAGTTGAAGTGGGGGAAATACCAAAGTGTATGCAAAAGTTGAAAATTTGTGGAATGCAAGAATTTTTACTCTTGAATTTTACTCTCAAATAACACTAACTTCCCTCTTAATGCATATTTAAGTGCTGAGTGCTTTCCACATCTTCTTTTTAATAGAAATGACAACCCAAAAAGCATTCTTGTCCTCTCACCTGTATATATGCCAGAACACAGGGAGACTAGGTGACTTGCCAAGTTTACCTACTGTGGCCACAGCCAGGATTTGGACCTGGCTGTCTCTGATGCAAAAGTAAGTGCTCTTAACCAGTGAGATGGCCTCACTTCCCATTCCTGACCCCTGACTCGCTTTCTTATTGCGGGTTAATTAAATACAAACAGCAGTGCAGAAATGGAAAGCTTCCCCAGCGGCCTCTCAGTCCTTGTAGCATCTTCTTGGAATTTTAAACAGCTCAGGCTTAATTGCTCTGTAAGATATTAACTGCTCTGATATAGGATGTAATCTTTCTTTGAGGGCTGGCTCTGAAGAGAGTAGCTAATTTGCCTCCTTGATTGTGCTTCACATGGGTCACTTTGTCTTATCGCTGTCTTTTTCTCAGTGGGCAGGTAAGAGCTGAGTGAATGAAATGCCTTTCTCTGAAGATTAAAAAAAAAAGAGCAAGAGAGCTCAAGAGACTGTCCTATTTTCAGTCAAAGGAAGGTTTTAGAGGAGCCCTGAGGTGCTACCTGATACTGAGGCTGCAGATCAAGAACACCCTGTTCCCTGGAGGTATTTCTCCTGGGGTGGCTCTTATAGTGCAAGTGTAGACCTAGGGGGACATTCCTAAACCCTTTCCAGATGGCTCACCTGGGACTTTGTGTGAGTAATCTTTTGAGCCCCAGGACAAGAGAGCTTTCCAGCTCGCTATACTGTAATGTATCAAGAGTCTTCAGATCACAATCCATTTTTTTCTTCCACTGAAGTGCTGTGCGACCTGGAAGTGATAATGATGTGCCCTATTCACTGAGTGCCTACTACACATCAGGCATGGCAACTTTCCCAGGCATATTGTCATCTCCATTTTATATATAAGCAAAACAACATCCATAGAGGTTCAATAGCTTGCCCTAGACACGAAGGCAGATGATAGGAGAGCCCAAATTCAGAATGAGGCTGGTGTCCTCCCAAATCATGACTCTTCGTTACAATGTCCAGACACTAGTCCCCCCAGGTAGGAAGAGGAGGGACAGGACTGGTGCAGAGTCAGGGGCCACACTGAAAGATTTCCAGCTTCCTGTCAGCCTCACGAATCCATTACGTTCAAGTTGGTAAATATGGACAAGAGAATTGTTTTGAATTGCTTCCTTCTGACTGTGTCTTAGGGATTTTGGAAAACCACCTGAATATTCTGTGGAAACTGTTTCACAGAGAAGTATATATAGTAAATTTTTCCATGGAAAATTAGTGTCCGTTATTGATACACATGGAGAACACTATATAGATAGTGTAGCATTTTGTGTATTTCCCTTTAAGCTGTGGCAGAGTGACCATGTGGCATGTCAAATGTTCTCTGTTTGTAGCATGTTCCTTGTCATCTACCTCCAGGTTTCGGAATTAATTATTAGAGTTATCCCCCAAAGGCTATTTCACTTCACTTATTGGAAATTAACTGTGTGGTCTTTAGAAGAAGAACCACAGCTGTCTTTGGCAAAATTATCAAGAAAAATTATTGAAAGGACCATTGTACCTGTATTTGTCACACTACCAACCTCTCACCTTGTGTTGGCAGTAAAAGTGCAATAATTGCCTAATATTTTTAGACAGTTCAAACCTGAATCTCAATGTTATTATTTTTCAAATAGATTTAACAATATCTGTCTAATAGCCTGCTGTGAGATTATATGAAGCATGTCTGACTCTTTCACTCTTCTCCAATATGTGTTATTTAGTCCAGGTGAATAAAGACAATTCTATATAATGATTATCCTTTCTTGAATGCAAATTATAATATGGGTTTTATGATGTTTAAATAAGCATAATGATGTGTGGAGAGCCAATATGTCCCCTGATACCTGAGACTCCTTTGTCAGAGACAAAGGACTTATTATTCATGGCAAAATGGTGTCACAAGTATCGTAATAGGTATACTGGTATACTCAAGTTCCAAATCTCACAGGGTGACACAAAGGCCAGACAGAACCTGCACATAAATGGTGGGATCTTTTGTAGGAGAAAGAACCTTGAGCTTTGAGAATCTACCACTTCTCTTTCCAATAGTGATGAACACTTTAAAATTTAGTTTTATGCTTGTTTTTGACAGAGAGAGAAAGAGAGAGAGAGAGAAATACAGAGACAGAGAGAGAACTGCCAGTTCAGCATATGGGTCCACGGGGCTGGGATTTTATCCTGGGTCCCCAGTGCTACAAAGTGAGCACTTAACCCACTGAGCCATCCCGGCTTCCCCTGAAATTTAGTTTTAAATAATTACCACTTACAAAATTATTTTATATATGTTATATATATGTGTGTGTGTGTGTGTGTGTGTGTGTGTGTGTGTGTGTGTGTGTGTATATATATATATATATATATATATATATATATATATATATATATATGAAATACCTAGGGACAAATCTGACAAAAGGTATGTAATATTAGTTTACTGAAAATTACATAATATTACTGAGATATTAAATTATTAATATTTAATAATATTATTGAAATATTATTAAAAGGACCAAATTAGTTGAGTGATATGCTGTAGTTATGAGTCAGATGACTAAATATTAAGATGTCAGTTCTCCCCAAATTGATCTGTAAATTCAATGTGAATCCACGTAGGCAGAGGTACCACCACAGATAAAAGTCTCTTAGGCTGGGACATACTGCATGTGTCTGAGAAAACACTTTTATAGCCAGCGTGGTCTTTGTCCTGAGGGAGACTCATCAGACCGCTGGACTCCATTATGCATTTCTGCCATGCATTTTGTTTCCTTCTGGGGAGGAAGAATGGTCATGACCTAGTTATTATGGCACACTCAGCAAGACATATAGGAGCTCAAAATGTCCATTCCACCTCGCCTCCCTACAATTAGGTACCAACATGATCATTCAGCTTGGTATACATTATCCCATTTAATTCAAACAAGAGTCCTACAAGGTAAAATGATTTCTGTCACATCATAGATGAAGAAGCTGGGACTCAAAAAGGTTGACTTCCCCAAGATTATGTCCTGAAGGTTATCCAGCCATGTAATATGAAAAACAGAGGCGTTTGTGGCTGGATATTTTTTTCAGACAGTCCTCATATATAGCCAGTTAGACACAAATATATCTGATGCCAAACCTATTGTTTTTTGTTTGTTTGTTTGTTTTTTCTCTCAATGGATCATTGCTCTTCCAATTAGGAAAGTGACAGTAGGGATGGTGACTAGGTTGGCCACTGTTGAAGCATTTCTGATGATCTTTAGACTCCTCTACCCAGGGAGAACATCTCCGAAGTCCTCTGTACTGTGACCCGGAAGATGGTGCACTCTCCTAGCAGTTTTCTCTTTGTTTTCAAGTCTTCTGGCTGGGCATACCCTTCCATCCTGAAGTTTGCTTTAGCACTCCTGAGAAGGAAGCAGAATCTCGGTACACTCTACCCGATCCTCCATCTGCAGAAGAAGGGATGGAGTGGGGTGGGAGGGTGTTGAGGGGGCGGTTGTTCTTAATGCAGCAGTACCCAACCTTTTTGGATCCGAGAACTGGTTTTCCACAGACAGGGGGTGGGAGGAGTAGGGAGAGGATGGTTTCAGGATGATTCAAGCACATTGCATTTACTGTGCGCTTTATTTCTGTCATTATCACATTGTAATATGTAATGAAATAATTATACAATGCCTCATCATGCAGAATCAGTGGGAACCCTGATCTTGTTTTTCTGCCACCAGACTGTCCCATTTAGATCCCTTTGGGATCCCTAGATCCCTTGCATGCACAGTTCACATTAGGGTTCAGGCTCCTATGAGAATCTAGTGCTGCCCCTGGTCTGACAGGAGGCGGAGCTTAGGTAGTAATGTGAGCAACAGGGAGCGGCTGTAAGTACAGATGAAGCTTAGCCTGCCCACCCACTCACCTCTTGCTGTGTGGCCTGGTTCCTTCCTAACAGGCCACAGTCCGTGGCTCAGAGGTTGGGGATCCCCGTCTTAGAGGACAGATGAAAAATGAAAGTTTATCACCTTCAGATTCCAAAACTGCCAGTTTCTCTCTTGACAGGACAGGGAAGTCTGAGGTCTACAGATTCCAGAGCTAAGTCAGTAACAGAAAAATGGAAAAAAATTGTTCTTTGAAGTCAGGTACTTAATTAGATAACTGTGTTCTCTAATTTTCAGTTTGCCCACTAGTATAAAGAGAGAGTTAAGCTAAATGATCTCTGTGTTCTTCCTAATTTGGGGGTCCCATTAAGACATCTTCCTATGTGTTGTAGTTGTACTTTTTCTATTTATTTTTTAAATTAAATCTATCAGGGTGACATTGGTTAGTAAAATTATATAGATTTCAGGTGTATAATTCTAAATCTCTCACCTTTTCTTTTTCTTTAGCTAATCCTAGAAATGTTTAGTTTGACTGTGTAAGAACAATACTAATCATTAATTTATGCAAACCCATTAGCAATTATGTCTAACCATGCATACAACACAATAACAATTATACATATCGTTAGATATACATCAGATTAATTTGGTTGTGAAGTTTCCTTGATAACAGTAATCAAACTTCACATAGCCATTCTTCAGAGTCTGTCGCTCATTGTAACATGGTCATCTGCTACCAAATTTACAAGTACCGCGGTTAGTACACACAGAGTTCTTTCTGCCACTGTATAATCAATTAGTGGGCTTGGATTAATCATTAACCTTCTCTGAAGTGGTTTCTTTATTTTTAAAATAAACATATCCATGACACAGTTTCCTTAAAATGTCTGCCTTGTCACAGTAATTGACTTTAGCTTCTCTATCCCATCTTTACTGTTCCTGCTTTATTTCAGTTCCATATCTTTTAATTCTTAGACAGAATTTTATTTGAAAACACACTCTCAAATATTAAAATGTCTGTTTCCAAAAAGGAAGATGTAGAAATCTACACAAATTAGATAAAATTATTTTTATAAATTTGGGTAAACCCTTCAGTTAAATAGTTAAAATTTGGTAAAGTAAACCCAGTACATCATAATAAGACAATGAATGGTACTCATCAGACAATTAAATTTATAAATAAAGAAGTTTAGTTTTTTATGGCACCTGTAGGAGTAGTCATGTAAATTGAGGTTTCTAAAAATAAGTAAAATCTTTAGAAGTTTAAATTCATTATATTTATCTCTATCTCTATATCTATACCGGTATTCAATATTGATTTTTGAGTCAAAATAAACATTCTTCAAATAATCTCAGAGGAAGACACATGGGGCTAGAGTGCTGAGTATGGTTTTA
>PVKE010025373.1:0-23100 GCA_004027555.1 Craseonycteris thonglongyai | reverse complement strand
CTATGGCAGAGCCAGGGTGTCAGGCTGCTGCAGCCCGACAGTGGGGGTTGCGGGGGGTGGACTATGGAGATGAGCTTATTGCACAGAGCTCTGCTTGTTATAGATCTTGTCCAGATGGGCCAACTACACAAATCTGCCCTGTTGGAAGTCTCAAGAACAATGTCCTGGAGACAGCTACAGCACTGATCAATAGAGCCTGCCCAACTGGAACTCAGCTCAGAGCATCAGCTGGTGCTGGGATCCAAAGAAGCCAAAGTACCAACCAACATAATAGCCCAAAGGAGTTCACAAAGCTACTCAGAGGCAATCCCAGGTGGACAGTATTGTCCCTCCCCATCAGAGTCCCCAAGTGGAGAAGAGAAACACACAGTGTTACAACTATTTGGTAACACTGAGCTTGGTCAGCAAGGCATTGTTAGTAAATGTAAGGGGGGGACACTGATAAGGATTTAGGACTAACAGGAGTTTACAATGAGATTGTAAGATTCCGTTGTCATGAGAGCACTTCATTTTGGCCTATTCTCAAAAAAACAAGGCCTTTCTATACTATTACCAAATAGTTGTAACACTCCTTGACTGATCTCAGTCTTATCAGTGGGGTTTTTTTTAACACTAATCCCTAACTGCTTCAGGCAATGAGAATCATTGTTTCAAAGAAATCTCTGACCTCACAAATCAAGCATTCTTGGGACCTTTGGTCACAGCATATTTGCTACCTTGACTGCATTTACCACTATTCCTACACAGAGAAACAAACAATTTGCTCTTTAGAAAACTAAGCTCTTATTGGATTTCCCATAAGGCAAGTGGGTCAATGGATCACAATGTCTTAGAATCTGGAACCCCACTCAAGAGAGATAGAAGGGCCTTCCCAGATCATTTAGTCTGGTCTGCTCATCAGTCAGTATGGGGACACTGAGGACCTAACTGGACAAAACCCAGGCCCTAGGAGTAACTTCCTTATTTTTTCAGCTTAGTTGAGCTGTGAAGGGAAAAAATGAAATAGAAATTAAAGAGCTAAACCATCTCATAATTCATTAGCTCAAGAGGCTCACTTCTGAGACTGCGCTGACACGTAGACTGCGGCAGATTCAAGGCCAAAGGTAATCTGTAGCTGAGGAAACTATTCCTGTGATAACCATTCAGTTCCCAAACTCTGTCATGCTACTCTGTTGGCTGATATCCATATTAGATGTCCATAGTTCCTGGTGGTGAATTCATGTTGAGGGTAAAGGATTCAGGAGAAGAGGGAGAGGGTCAAAGCTAATTAATATATCTTCAAAGCATTGCTGATACTATGTTTGATGTTATCTCAACCAAGATTTAACCAGTTAGACTCTGAAGGTACAAAACAGTACCCGTTTCTTCCAGTTACCCTTCCTCAGAGAATGGGCAGTGGTACACTGCCTCTCTGACATCCTCATTTGCCATCTTCCTAACCACCTGGTATCTGAATCTAAGAACAAACAAACAAAAAAACATCTCCTGGTATTAATGTCTACCTAGGGTGAGGTTGGGTGCTTTTGTTCAAAAGGTTTCTTAGAGCCACGTTTGTGTTTCAGCCCTCCTCAGGAGACAGGATAACTCCTTCAACTTTTATTGGGACATATAATTCCTTTTCTTGTCATTCCTTGAATTCTTCCACTCTGTTTTACCCAAGGGGTGCACCTTAAAGGCCTGTCTGCCTTATTAGACCCAGCCTCGTAAGGTTAAGGAATGGTTGGTTACCCGAATGACCTTCCAGACATTCTTCGCCCTGTCATTTAGCCTCCTATGGAAGCATAAAATCTAGTGTGGATTGGCATAAGCATCCATTCTCTAAGTCTCATTGAGTCCCAATTCAGTCCCCAACCTCTGCTATGTTAACCTGTTGGCTGATACCTATATTAAACATACCCAATTTTACAGAGGATCTACCCCTGAGATTTAGGTCCTTTGCAGGCTCTTAGTGCCCTGAAAAGTCTCCCTGAGTCTAGGTAAGGCAAAGCCATTCACTAGAAATATGAAGAGATCAAGTGGGTGGTCAGTAAGAGGTGTTCACTCAATTGTGACCTCCATTAAGTCAAGAAAAACAATGGGGTGGGCAGTAAATGTCAGCTGAACAAATAACTGCACGTGTGGAAGTGCATTTGGCCCTACTGCCAAATCTATCTGGTTACAAAGACGAATTAGCATGTTTTCTTGTGTTTTGGCAGGAAGGAGTGGTGGGGGGAACAGGGAAGGAGAGCACATGAGTCCACAAGATAATTGGGAGGCTAGGGTTGGGGGGTAAGCTGAAGCTGGAATTCTCTGGGTTTTGTTTGTTTGAGTGGGTTTTTGGTTTTCCTTCCTTTTTAAAAATATTTATTTTTTTATTGTTTGAGAGAAGTTGAGAGAGAAAGAGAAAGACAGAGAGAAGGGGTTGGGCCCAGAGCAGTCTCCATAGTCGTGACATAGTTCCGTTCCACACAGGTGGATGTGGAGCCACATGGGCGGAAACTGAATTGGAGGCCTCCCACATAGGAAGGGAGAACCTTTGCCACTGAGCCATCTGGGCGGTTACCAGATGAGCAGCAGTTCAGCATATAGGGTTTGCATGGGCTGGGAATCAAAACCCAGACCTCATGACCACAAGGCAAGTGCTCAACCACTAAACTATTCTGGCATCCCCAGGTTTTTGTTTTTTCAAAAGTCAGTATTGTCTAATGATTTATTCATTCCATAATCAAAAACTTTTAAAGGTTTCCCTTTGCCCATAGATGTAAGAGCAATCTCTTCAGGCTGGCTTTCACCTACCAATATTGCTTCATCTCCCTTGCACTCATTCACAGATTTTTGTGAAGCACCTACCATAATATGCCAAGGCACTGTAACTAAATACAAATGCAACACAGTGCAAAAGAAACATAGCCACTGCATTCACAGGGCTTATTATACTCTGGTGGGCAAGACACAGTTTGACTAAGTTATTAGACAATGGTGAAACTGAGAAAATGTGGAAATATTATGGAAATATATGAGTGGACTTGAACTAGTTGTGGTAGAAGTTGGGTGTGGGGGGTCTTTCATGGAAGGTTTTCCTGACACAGAGACATTTAAGATATGGCCTGAAGGAGGATGCCAGGATAGCTCAGAGTTTGAGTGCTTGTCTTGCAATTGCAAAGTCCAGGCCTCGGCCCATACAACCCCATATGCTGAACTGCAGTGCAGCTGGTTACCACCAGGATGACTTAGTGGTGAAGAATCTTGCCTCCAATGAGGGAGACCCCCAGTTCAGTTCTAGCCCTGCATGGCCCCACATCCACCTGTAGGGAATGAAGCCATGTCACAAGTGATGGTGCTCAACTATGGAGCCTGCTCTGCACATACCCCATGCCCCACGCCACCCTCACAAAAACAATTTAAAAAATCTTAAAAAAAAAAAGAAAATGACCTGAAGGAAAAGTAAAAAGAAGGGAAATAGGGAGAACATAAAGGGAGGTAAAAAAAAAAAAAAAAAGAATGAAGGGGTTAGGGACTGTAGAATTTTAAAGAGGAAAGTGATGTAACAGATTTGCATTTGGCAAAGAACATTGTGAGTACATTGTGGAAAGCCAATTGTAGGGGAAGCCGGAATGGCTCAGTGGGTTAAGTGCTCACTTTGCAGCGCCGGGAATCAGGGATCGAATCCCAGCCCCAGCCCATGCGGACCCATATGCTGAACTGGGGAGTTCCCCCAGTTCAGTTTTCTCTCTCTCTCTCTCTCTCTCTCTCTCTCTCTCTCTCTCTCTCTCTCTCTGTCAAAACCAATAAAAATAAAAAGATTTTAAAAAAAAAGAAAGCCAATTGTAGGGAGACAAGAGTGGGTCATTAGGTAAAAATGGTGGTGGCTTAAAATGTGGAAAATAGTGGGTGCTAGGGGAACATAAAACAAGGGTACTTAACCTGGTACTGGAGATCAAGGAAGACTTCTTTGAAGAATGCACATTTCAAGTGAGATTTGAAAGTTAGGTTAGCCATGGTGAGAAATTTGAGGGGGTGAGGTGTTGAAGACAGTCTCCAGCACAGTAGCCTTGTGTTTTAACCAAAGAAGTCCTCATTTTTGCTCGTGCTTTGGTGCCAACCTGGAATGTGGAGTGCTTTTTCCTTCTAGCTAAATCATGTCTATCTTTCTAAGGCCCTCTCAAGTCCCACTCTCTCTTATGCACCCAGATATGGTTTCTCTTGTTTCTAGACTCCAATTTCATGTTTGTCACTTAGCACTTAAAGATATACTACTTAGTATTATTACTTGACACATGTCCTCCAAAACCCTGTAAGCTCCTCAAATTTATGAACTGTCTTCAATTACTTTGGCATCACCCAGGGTACCTAGCACAGTGATGGGCATTGATCGGTAAGGTACTCATTGAATAAATGAATGAGGAACTAGAGTCCTTGCAGGCTTCCTTTAGTAATTCACTATTATCCGTGAAGCTCACAAGGTCTGCTTCCCCTAAAAGTGTCTACTACTCACATGCAAAGACCTAAGATTTGAAGTCGACATCTCCTTCCCACTGGTCACTGCTTCTCACCCCCTTGCAATCCTGCCCCCTCCTGTCACCACCACCACCTTCTATTGTTTCTTCTGGTTGACAGCCAGGGTGAGAAAATGGTCTAGCTGTCCTCAGAGACTTACGCCAGCCTGGACTGCTCTGCAGTGCCATGAAGGGCCAGGACTTTTGTTTACAGCTGGGACCATGGTGAGGCGGTGAGCACAGCTGACAGCCCCACTATGGTGCAAACATCAATCTTCCTCTGTCCTCTCAGCCAAGTTTCACAGACCAGCTCTATTGAGAGCTGGCTGCACTTGCCTGGGTCTCACTAACATACCACCCACAAAACTGGCTTGGGAGCAATTGGGTGAATGTCGGCTTTGTACCTTTTAGGAACTGTCCTGGCTCTCTTCTCTGTCCCTAGTTTTTAATTGTTTACCTCAACCTCAGGGCCTTGCAGGAACATGTCCTCCTAGGTCCCTACACCCTAAACAAGGCGCCACCTCTCCAACCATATCTTCTCACTCTCAGCAGTGTACCAACACCCTCATTTGCTCAGTCACACAGTAAAAACACAACACAAAAGAACCAAACAGCAGTTTTCAAAGTGTACTTTACAGGACCTGCCTTTCCAAGCTAAAAACAGACTGGTTGCAGGTCCTTGGACAAGTGTGTGTGCCCGATCTTTTCCTTCAGCTTTCCCCCTGTTTTAAAACATGTTTTTTGTTTTTTTTTTAATATATATTTTTTTATTTATTTTTGACAGAGAGAGAGACAGAGACAGAGACAGGGAGAGAACTGAGCTGGGGGAGCTCCCCAGTTCAGCATATGGGTCCGCACGGGCCGGGGCTGGGATTTGACCCCGGTCCCCGGTGCTGCAAAGTGAGCGCTTAACCCACTGAGCCATCCTGGCTTCCCCACCCCCCTGTTTTAAAACCTGCAAATCATATGGGGCCTAGAGACTTCCAAGACTATCCTTTAAGGTCCTAAGCAAGAGCCTCTTTGCCACACTCTGCTCCCGGTCTCCTTCCTTAACAGCTTTTTCTCTCCAGTACTCTCACCTGGGGTGAGAATGAAGCCCTGCTGTACTACTATTGGCTTCCTCTTGCCCCCAGGTTCCCTTTGCCTGTGTTTCCCTGCCTTGCTGGCTGACGGTTTTTTACCAAATTCACTGAGAACTTTTCCCATGATTTTCAACCTCCCCCTACTCCCAAAAGCCTCCTTCAGTAACAGTGTCATTACAGCAAGGCTTCTTCAGGAGTCTGGTGAAGGACTGCAGGTTGGAGGGGGACTGCAAACCAGAGGACGTTTTCCTGCTAGGATACCTTATCAGAATTTCTGGCATAAAGGCTTTTCCAACCTAAAACACCCTCCCCAAATTTTTACATGGTACATCCCTACTAAATGGGCGTGCATTCCACCCTACCCCTTGGTTAATAAGTACTCTTCTAAAGGGAAACCCATGTGTGTTCTCCTCTCCAGAAGTGATGAAACACTGTTAATTTTTTTGTCTTTGTAAAATGTTTTATGTGGAAAACTTCAAGAAAACACACAAAAGTAGGAAGAACAGTATAATGAACCCCCCTCCCACCATGTACCCAACTTTAAGCTTCAACAATTTAGATGCAGCACTCTTAAGTACTACTGGTTTTTCCTCTTTAATAACATGACAGCTGAAATTTTCAAAAGACATAGCTTGTATCATTCCCAGTAATAGACTGTGGGTGTAGGTTATAGGCATGAACAAAGTTATCTCTGGCTCAAGGCATCCTCTAGGGGTGATGCTCAGATTGTAGTGCAGACTGGTGGAAATCAGTCCTCATCTCCGTTGGTCAATGTGTAACGTGGATGATCTGATATGATCATTCCAAGCAAAGCCTGTAGTTTGCAAAAACCCAACTGTCGGTAAATTGCATGCTAAACTGTTGACTCAAGAAGGGGAAACCAAAGGGTTATTTGCAAGTCTGGCATCCCAAGGCCACCCAAGGACTACATTGATCAAATGCAGATTCTCAAGTCATTTGAAGTAACCTATTTCTGCCAAATGAATGGGTCAGTTGGAGCAGTGGGGAGGGGGTTAATTACAGTAGAGAGGAGCTAGAAGAGATTAGATGCCCCTGAAAGGAAGAAAAAAAAAAACTTTCCCGTGATAATTTCCATTGTTTGCCCTGTCTGTCATGGGTTAGCAAACTACACTGATCCAGACTAATTTTGCTGAACTGGTTTTAGGAAGTCCCTATGGAATGAGGCAAGTATAAATAGATAGAAAAACACTGTTATTAAAGAAATACCATTTTGCTTAGCCTTGAAATGTTAGGGTAATATTAGGGTTCTTTTTATTTAACTTAGATTAACCAAACATTCTTTTAAAAATCATCCAATAAGCTAGTTAGAATCAAGTGAAAAAAAAATCAAATTGACCTTAGAATGGAGAAATTTTATCTACTACCCAGAAGCTATGGGCGGACACTGATATTCCCTTCCACCCCTCCAGAACAGACTGCCCACTACTTTCCAGACCTAGGAAGGCTCTTTTAGGCACTAGATAAGATAAGCAAGGCCAGCAGATACTGTTGGCATGGCACGTTGCAGCCTGTACAAGGTTACTCAACTGAGAGGGAACAAATAGAGGCTGAAATTCATTCTTCAACTGCCCTGGTGAAGTTCCAACAGCCTGAGAAAGGGGAGTATTTTTCTCATTGCTCCATTGGAGTGGATACTTGTTTGCAAATTGTATGCCTCCCCCACACCCAGGTGGTACATGTTTCTCATCAAAAGCATTGCATGAGCAAATGGTGGCCTTGAAAATTAACATCGAGATTGGAGCCACCAAGTGTTATGTGAAGGCTGGAGCCATAGTCTCTGTCTGGCCTTGGTCTTTGAAGCCAAACAAACATTGACCTAAGCAATCTTTCCTTTCCAGTTGAGGTAAATTGTGAAGAGAGTGGTTCAGCTGTAAATTCCAAAGGAAGAAAAGTATCCCATTTTCTGAGGACCTACCAAGAGTCAGGAATCTGCTGAAGTTTCATCCCACTAGTAAGTGTAAAGGACAGGAGAGTATTCACATTTGAGAGGATAGCATGGTATAATGGGAAGAAAGAAAAAACAAACAAATGGGCTTAAGAGTCAGAAGTCAGAATCTTTGTTCTGATACTTACTAGCTGGCAGATTGGAGTGAGTATTTAACTTTCCTGGGCTTCAGTGAGGATTCACTAGGATAAGAGGTGTAAAAATCTGAGCACATTGCTGCCTGGCACATAGAAGGCATTCAGCTCATATGTCTTTTTCTGCTACTACCCTGACTCCAAAGTTAATTCACATTATTCACACTCTTGGCCTTAAGACCTCACTCAGTTGAGTAGAGCATAAGGGTGAGTCTACTAGACAGAATATGGGAGTGAGAGTCAGGAGATGTGGGCCCTAATGCCAGACACATTCTGTTATAGTATGTTGGGTAAGTTACTTTCCTCTCCTGACTCCATTAATAAATCAGAACATGCCTAGATCTGATGCTAAAAAGGAAAGAGCAGGAAATCACTTTTCTTGGGCACCTGCCACGAATATGCACTATGCTAGGCCCTTTTGCATACCTTATTTATTCTATATCAGCACTGTCCCATAGAACTTGCTGTGATTGTGGGAATGTTCTGTATCTATTGGAATCTGATAATATGGCACTGTCAGGAAGCAGGAGAATTCTCCACTTCCACCCTTCTTTAGTTCTTACAGCTGAGCCAATAATAAAAGAATAAAATTGACAGAAGAGTAGATTTACAGAAAAAAAAATGAATACATGCATCCAAAAGAATCACAATATGATGCTCAGATCAAAAATGAGGCTCAGGGGAAGCCGGGATGGCTCAGTGGGTTAAGTGCTCACTTTGCAGCGCCAGGGACCGAGGATGGAGTCCCGGCCCCGGCCCGTGTGGACTCATGTGCTGAACTGAGAAGCTCTCCCAGTTCAGTTCTCTCTCTGTCTCTGTATCTCTCTCTCTCTCTCTCTCTCTCTCTCTCTGTCAAAACAATAAAAAAATGAGGCTCAAAGGGGAGTCAAGTATATGGTTACAGGAAACAACTTTGAAAGGTGAACACAATGCAATATACAGATGATGTATTATAGAACTGTACATTTGAAACCTATATAATATTAACCAATGTCACCCCAATATATATAATTTAAAAATTACCAAACAAGGAACTGTTTTTATTTTTTTAAACAAAGAAACGATAAATTTGTGAGCAATTGACAAGACAAAGTTTATTCTCATTAGAAAGGAATTTAAGTGGTTTGGGCATAGGTAGTAAATTAGTAAAGGCTTTACAAGGTTTTCTTACACAGGTTTTTTAGACTCTGGATTTTATAACTCTTGTGATAAGGTTGTCTCTGAGCCCTCAGGAGAAGGGAGTGCCCCCAGCACAGAGAAATTGATTTCCTACTTTTAGAAAGATAGAGAACCTATGTAATTTTTACCAACCAATGCCACCACAGCAAAATTAATAATTAAAAATAATAAGATGCAAAAAGAAAGACTATAGAAAAAAAAAAAGACAGAAAGCTCCTCCCACTCCTGCTGCTTCTCAAGTGATTTTAATTTTATATAATCCATATGCTATTGTGGGTTATCTTGGAGAGGCCTCCCCTAGCCCCCTCCCCCAGTATTAATAGTAGCTATGAGTAGTTACTGAGCATTTGAAATGTGGTTAGTGTGACTGAGAAACTGAATTTTTATTTTAATTAATTCAAATGTAAGTACCCATATGTCTAGTGGCTATCATATTGAATATTGCAGCTCTAAGATTATGAGGCAGGAACAATTATTCCCATTTAATACACAGTGAAATGAAGGCTCAAGAAAGTTAAAGACCACATTGAAAGTTACATAAATAAGTAACTAAACTAGATTAAAAACCAAGCAGTAGAAAGTTTAGCAGGGTAGTACCTGGATATACCAGAAATTACCCGGGCTCCACTACTATGATCAAACAAAAATAATGATGTGCTCCAGAACTCACTTTCATCATCTATAAAATGAGGATAATCCTCGCCTAATTTACAGGCCTATTGTTGGAATTAATAGATACAGAGCCATATAGAGTGTGGCCGATAACAGGCTTTTAACAGCTGTGTTTCTTCAGCACCCTGATTCCCCACACACATATAGAAGTTCAGAAATAAACTAAAAAAGATCACTGCAGGATACAGAGACCATTTGGGAAATGTAAAAGTAAGAAGGGAAACACTTAGGAGCTTTTATGTGATGTCTTATTATAGAAAGGAAATGAGAAAGAATATGAAATCAAAATATTTCCATTTATTTCATTTGCTTTCCTGCCCTCTTCTTGATGCTCTAGTGAACATTAGCCAAAGCAGGGGACAAGGTATCTGTAATGTATTTTAAGGCCCAGAAAGACAAGCTATTATGGCTGAGCAACGGAGTACTGCCAACAGCTTGGGCTCAAGAAGCAGTTAAAATTCACATCCTGGTTCCCATACTTGTGTGCACTGAGGAAATAATTTTACTCTTCTACACACTAGCTTTTAATCTGTATAACAGGACTGTTAATATGCAGGGTGTCTCAATAAAACATCTTTTATTATTTTGCTTTAAATTCTGTAGCACCCTCTAGTGGAGCATACAAAAATAAGCATTGTTTCTCTCCTCCAAAGCAGTGGTTCTAACTTGAGTGTGCACTGAAATCACCTGAACAGTTTCTTATAACACAGACATCCAAACCCTACCCCTACAATTTGATTCATTGAGTTTGAGGTGGAACCTGAGAATCTGAATCTGACAACGTTCTTAAAAGTGATAATGGTACTGAGGTGTCTGGGAAACACTTTGAGAACCACTGTTCTAAATCCAGCCCCTCCCTCTTTGTGTGTGTGTGTGTGTGTGTGTGTGCGCGCGCGCGCGCGCGTGTACACACGAGCGCACACACACACACATTCACGTGGATAACTGAAAGAGGTATAAGTTTTTTTGTTTGATTTTGATGTATTAATACCCATCTAATATGGATTTTGTGAGGAATAAAAGAATATCCATGTGAAGAATGTAATATAGCATCTAAAATACAGCAAGCGTGCAAAAACTGAAGATCACAGAACATAAATCACTTGCTCAAGATCTCAGAGCTAGTAAGTGGTGAAATGGGTGTTAAAGTTAGGCCTCTGACTCCAAAGACATAATAAAGTTTAGCAGCAGCACTACAGAAAATAAGGTGCAAACACACATATCTAATAAAAATTTCAAGAGGAAAACAAGGTCAGTTTTCAATACCAGGCTTCAAGTTCTTATCTGTCTTTACGGAATAAATAGCCGTCTATCTGTATTTTCCCAGTTTATTTGGGGGGCGGAGGGTTGAGCATTTGAAAAGGTGCACAGAAAGGGTTAGGATGTTCACCAGCATTGGCTAGAGCCATTCATCAATTTGACACCACCCATACTCCCTAAACAAGGCAAGGAAAAAAGAAGAGAGGGATGGCCGGGGCTCTTTTTAAAGGAGGAATGAGGAAAAACATTTGGATCTAGGGCCATACTCCCCTAAGTGGTAGAACTATTTATAGAAGCTAATTTGATTTTCTATAGCAATGAAAGATATACATGATCCCTATAGATTGGACAGTTAAACAAATCAGAAAGGGGAAGAACAAAAATCCATCGGTCCAGGGTAATGAACAGCCAATTATTTGCTGGGATTTGGCGGCATCTGGTGGCCAACTCAAGAGAACTTTCTGGAAAATGAATTTGAGCGCGTTCTTGCTTAAAGGGAACGGGGCTTGGAGATCAGGACAAGAGCGCCTCAGCCTCACCCCCTACCACAGGAATTTGGAGTCCGTAGTGGAGGGGAACGCTATCGTATAGTCTCAGCTGAAAATTTTCTGTACCAGGAAAATTACATGTAATCTGGGGAGGGGAGTAAAGAGGAGGAAGGGGGAGAAAGATACGTGGGAACAGGAATAGAAACTGCTCCTTGGAACTGCTAATATGGGAATGCGAGGGTTTGGCTCTTAACTGTCGGAGGGCTATGTTTTAAAACGGAGGGCACGGAGATCCTGGGAAGGAAGTATTTTCAGGGTCTAAAATTGAATCGATAGGGGAGACCGAAATCTTTCTAGCAAAAGGCCCTTTATTTATGTGATGGTCGCCGTGGCTTGTTTATTTTGCTTTTCATGAGAACAATTTTCATATGTAAAACTAGAGAATGTTCAGTATAGAGCACTCATGCACGTGCTCACGCACGCCCCCATGCGCACGCACGCCCTCGTTCGGGGATACACAACGGCCCCTACGCTAGGGGGACACGCCTGCGCACATCCACCGCCTCCAGCGCTACGAGGGCAGGCGCGCGCGCATCCCAACTCCAAGGCCACGCAAGCTCGTGCGTGCACATCCACGCCGTCCCCACAACCACGGGGCTGCAACACCCACCACTCCCACTGTGCCTTTTTTTTCCTCCAGTTGCTGCTCAAGTGGCTAAGGGGTGTGGCCCCAGGTTTGACACCGCACTTCCCCACTCGCGGAACCTTAGCTCATTTCCGTCTATCCTGTTTCCGCAGGCCACGTAGACACTTCCTTTCCCAGTGGGGGGGAAACCCATAATGCCTCCCTGCAGAAAAAAAGAAAAGAAAAAAAAGAACCTCTGGTCAGGGGAACTCTGGGCCTTGAAAATAGGCCACGTGAACAACCTGCCCTATAGACTTATGACCCAACGACAATCACACTTTTGGAGGGCGGGCTAAGAACCTAAGAGGGTGAAGGTCATTGGTCAGAGCCCGCACTAAAGAAAGAAGCTGATTGGTTTGCTTCTAGCCTTAACCATGAAGAAGCAGGTTGCTAGCACCTCCCTTTACTGCGGCGAAGTGTCACTGCTGACGTGATGGGCCTCGTCCAATCATTTGGTCATGGAACATTCTAAAACTTAGACAAGACGATTGTAATTGGCTGAAGGTCGTAAGCCCTCCTCTAGGGTGACGTGTCTGCCTATGGATATCAGTTGCCAGAGAAACCTGGCTTTACTATGGCGGTTGGAGGGACGGCAGTGAGCACACGTCGGCTGCTGGAAAGAACTGGATTCTCGTTTCAGGTTTCGGGGTGGGGGTGGGGAGAAAGGGTTGACGATTTCCTCTTTTCGTCGAGTATATAGACACGATTAACTAATGGCTTCACAATCAGGCAGAGCTGGATTCAGATTCCTACTCGCCAACGCCCAGCTCGGGCTGGCTCCTTTCTGTGTCTCGGTTTCCATGTTTGTAAAATGGTGATAATAATAGTATCTACCTCAGAGACGTGTACCTCAGAGGCGTTTACTGTATATTAGTCTGTATAAGGCACTTAATAGGAATCCTAGCTCCAAAAGATATTAGCTTTTATTGTGAAGAAAAAAACCTGCGTAACAGAATGAGAAAAAACAGATTGTGTAAATTTATACATTACAGTCTTTTACCTGCCCATCAATTTTTTCCCTAGAAGAAATTAGAGATATAAGAGAGGCATCAGTCTTTACTGATGAAAGAATTTGCTATTTGCGAATTACCTCAAAATACCAGGATTGGAATTTTCCATATTGAAAAGTTTAAAAAGGGGGGAGGGGGAGAAAGATGGAGAATGAGCGAGCTGGAGATGAACCACATGCGATGAGTAGGCCTTGTTTGGATCCTGATTCGAGCAGATCAACTGTTTAAAAAAAGAAAATGAAAAACTGTTTAAGATGCATCGGAAGAATTTGAAGGCATTTGATATTTGATGTGTTTTTAAGGAATTGGTGGTCGATTTTTTAAGACGTCATAATGGTATTGTGGTTATGTTTTCAAATTCTTTTTGTTATAGAGATATATACGAAAATATTTATGTATTAAATAATAAAATGTGTGGGACTGGCTTCAAAATAACGTTGATGACTAGGATTTGTTTCAAAATAATCGCAGCAGCAGGGAGGAATTGGGAGGGGTATGGATGAAACAAAATTAGCTCTTAAATTAATAACCGTTTCAGCTGGGTAATAAGCATATAAGAGTTTTTTATGTTGTTCTGTGTTCCTTGGTATGCGTTTGAAATTTGCCATAAAATACAGAAAGGCAGTTATTTGGTGAGCATACAAACGGAGTTGGGGGGAGCAGTGGGTGGGGTTATGGATGAAACAAGATGGCCTTCACTGGTAATTGTTGAAGCTGGATGATAGATTCGAATGGATTTATAATATTCTCAATGTAATTTCTAATTTTATCCATTTCAAATTTTCATAAAAAGTAAAACAAAAGCAAAGCAGATTGCTTTATCAAAAATCAGGATAAAGATACAATGAAGTGAATTTGAAAATGTAACCACAAGAAAGAAAAAAGAAACATTTGTACATTTATTTATCAGCTTTGGTGTCCTTTGTGTGTGATAAAATGATTGGTGGAGAATAAAACCATCATCTCATATATTTTTATTATATCCTTTCCCATCCTCTTGTTTGACCTTCCAGGCCATTATCAGAAAAGCTAAGTTTGCTGTATAGTAAGGATCAGAAGATCTGATCCTGATTACAGAATCTTGGGTAAGTGCCTCCCTTCTCCTGGCTTCAGTTCTCAAACAAGATAATTCCATATAACCTTATTACTGTCCAGGAATGTTTTAAAGATTAATCAGTGTTAATCTGGGAAAGCACTCTAAATTCTAAGAAAAGAGTGGCACTGAGTCCATTGGTGCCTCCAGTATATAAACTGCCTAAAACCAGGGGGCTGTGTAATTTTTAATTCCTTAATAAGAATCAGATACTACAGTTCATTCACAATAATTCCATGCATCCATATATTGGCTTTTCTTAATTTGTGGCATCCCATATGCAGCACAATTTAGTGGTTCAGAGCAAATACTGATTCTTATGAATTTAAATCCTGGCTCTGCCTTTTAACTGTGTGATCCTAGGCATGCATGATACTTTGTCCCTGAATTTCCTCAAAAATAAAGATAATAATTTCTACTTTCTGGATTGTTGAGGGGGTTACATATGAAGTACCAGGACACTGCTTGGCACATGTGTTTGCTTTATTAATAACTAGGACTCTTGATAGTCATTCTGGGATATCCTCTTTTAAATACACACACACACTTATAAAAGCAGTGGATACCTCTTTTTGGAATTGTAAAAAAAATTAATATGCTTGGTTTCTCTTCTGATTTTCCAGAATCAGCAGTTACTACTAACACTGAATTCTGAAATGATGACTTCTGAATTATCCTAACAATCTAGAAAGATTGAGTATATTGACCATACTTATTAGGGAATTTCCAGGAGCTTTAATATTAACGAGCAAATCATAACCGTATTCACTCTGCTAACAACTGTTGTATTATTCTTTCTTTATCTCAGACTCAAAAAAAAAAACAAAAACCTGTTACACATAAAGGAAGTGTTTCAAGACCCAGAAGAAAGAGTTGATATAAATGTAACTGACATGGTATAGATATATATATAGGTTTATTACAATAAACTGTAGATGTTCACACACATACACAAAAAATGTATTTGCCGTCTGTGTTCCTGAGATAAAGAAAGTTTTTTCAGTCTCTTGGCAGCTTCATTTTCCCATGGAATCATCATTTTTTTCTTTTTCTTTCTTTTTGTTACTTCTCAAAGCTAGGTTACAAAGGTACTATACTACCTGGTAGAAAAGATACAATAGATGGGTAGGCACAAAACCCCTTTACAAGAGGTTATTTGGAGAATGATTAAAGGCTGAAGGGAGGGAGGTGGACTCTTTTTTATTATCTTTTCACATTTATAGAGAGAAATTATCTTTTTGTCTTCAGTACATATTTATTTCTATTTTACTTTTTGACAGACAGAGAGAGAGACAGAGACAGAGACAGCTAGAGAACCGAACCGTGGGAACTCCCCAGTTCAGCACGTGGGTCCTGCCCGGGCCGGAGCCGGGATTCGATCCTCGGTCCTCATGGCCTCAAAGCGAGCGCTCAACCCGCTGAGCCGTCCCGGCTTTCCCCTGGGAGGTGGACTCTTAAGCCAATAGGAATTCAGAGAATATAAGAGCCAGGATAGCCTGAGTTGGAGGGATACTCAAGGAGTAAAAGGACCTTGACCCCAGCCCTTTGTGGATGTGCAGGACTTTAGACGGAGGAAGGGAAAACAGTCTGAATGGTAGGCCTACAAAGTATACAGTGCACCGTGATAATTAACCTGAAAAATCCGGCTGTATATGAGATCCATGGATAAAAACAGATCAGAAATTTTTTGTGGATTTTAAATATCAATATTTTAATATGAATTTTTAGAACTGATGGGGGAATACATTCTTTCTATACTAAAACAAATTGCAAAGTAGGCTCAAATTTCCTTTTCTTACCACCCCAATTCTCTTTTCCCAGTTAACCAGTATCAATTCTATTTCCTTTTAGCTCTCTAAATTATATGCCTGTTTAAAAATGTGTATGGATATGTCTAAAATACTATTGTGTTTTCTTTTACATAAATATGGTGTCACGTTAGGTGTTGTTTTGCAACTTGCTATTTATAGTGAACCATACTGTCTGGGATATCTTCATGTCCTTTCATAGTTATGTTTCACAGTGGCATTCCTTTAGCTAATATGGTACTTACTCCATATTATGGATAAACCGCATTTTATTTTGCCAAATCACTATTGATAGTCCTCTAGGTTGACTCCAGTGATTGATACTTCAAATAATACTACATCGAACATCCTTGGTACCTATTTATAGGTGCTACTATAGGGCAGCATTTATGGCTTTTAACTATGATCATTAAATCAATGTGATAATGGTGTGGGGACAGACATCACTGTGACAGAACAGAGGTCTTGGAAACAGTGATGACTTTAAAAATTAATAATTGGGAAGAAGGTTTCTTAAAAGACTCATATACCTCTTGGAATTTCTAAGTGTTATAAAAGCACTATAAATCAGTGGGGAAAGGATGGACCCTTTAATATTAGGAAAAATTAATTGTGTGTTTGAAAGAAACTGAAAATACCAAGAAATAATATAGGAAATCGCTTCTAGACAGTTAATTTAGAAGCATTTTTCCCAGGCATGACAAATGCCAAAGATCACAAAGGAAAAAGGTTGACAAATTAATGATAGTTTGAAAAGTATTTCCAGCATACCAAAACTTAATATTTAATTAATAGGAATCAGTAAAAGAAATAACCTAGTAGAAAAAGGGACAAAAATATTTATATAAGAAAAAGATACATGTGGGTGTATAAAAATGCTCTCACACAAATTCAAATTGAATGCTACATATTAGGTTGGCAAAAAAACATTTCAAAATGTTTATTCACTGTTTCTGAAGGTGTGAGCGAACTTACACATTTTTGCTGGGAGTACAGATTTTAAAGTGGTTCTTTACAAGTTATATTTTATCTGTACACTAATGTCTATTACAGCATTTTTGTAATGTATTGGAAACAACCTGAATGTTCACTATTTGGAGACTGGTTAAATTAAGGTACACACAGATTATAGAATGATGTGGATTTTAAAAAGCATGAGCTAGGTACGTGCAGACAGAAGGAGGCCTATGTGAGAAAAAGGTACAAAGCAATATTTATCTCCTTTGCCAAGACCAAGTAAATGTGTGACATATTCACATAGTGTATATAATATACATACTTAGTTTTAAAGGTATGCCATAGAGAAATGTGAAAGCATACACACTCTGGAACTAAGGTGTTTGGGAAGGTAAGGGAAGAAGGCCCACATTTTTATGTATTTTGGTATTTATAGGTATGTAAAGGAATGATTAATAAATGAGTCCACAAAATAAATTCTAGGTGGATTAAGGAAGTAAATTCATAAAAGCATGTTATCTTAATTTTTAAACTTAATGAAAAAATTTTCATATAAAACTTAAAATCTTAACATTAGACACTGTAAAAGAAAGTGGGAAATTTTTTCCCCAAAATGGCAATTGTTGATATAAAGGGCTATAAATTTTGAAAACACCAACAACCCATTTAAAATGAATGGACAGAGGACAAGAGCTAAAATGTAAGTGGCCAGTAGACTTTAAATGTTAAGACATCACTAATAAAAGAAATGTGGACAAAAAATAACCCATTCACCAAATTAATAAGCTTATTTAAATAAAGATAACCAAATAGCCAGTGCTGGCCAGTGTATGAGGTGGGGTGGACATTTTTACACACTTGTCAGGTTGGAAATTGATTAACTTTGGAGAAATGATTTGGCAGCATACTACCTCTTGGCTCAAGAAATTAGCATCTGGGAACCTTAAAGGAATATGAAATGAGGGAAAAATTTTAATTTCAGGATAAATTGGGGGTGGTTAAGTATATTGAAGGTATACCAATTTGTTGGAATACATAGCTCTCAGGGTGTGTGCATATTAAACCTTGCTAACATGGGGAAATAATTTTAAAGGGGAGATAAGGGTTGATACTCAGTATGAGCTTACCTGGTTTAAATGAATATTTGCAGAGAATGTAAAGGTAGAAAATAAGGGAAACATACAGATGCATTTTCACAATGTCTGACATACCCTAAAGAGGACCTGTAAGGAACAAGTGGGAAAATATTTGATGACTTGTCCCTAAATTGTACCTTCATTTCACCCTTTAATCACCTCACTTTGATTCACTATCGTGTGCCCACAGGGGACTTAAGTGTAGCTGCAAAGAGTGCAAGGTAGATAAGACCTGTGGCGAATGGAAATTAATGTGTTCCATAAGCAAAGCTAACATGAAACATTTAAATACTAAGCTCTGGAGTACTAATGTCGTAATGGTGTTGGAGAAGGGAGAGAAGCATGGACTAGAGTAGTTAGAGATTTAAAGAGGAAATGGGACTTGTATGGTATGTGGATGAGGGAGACTGGAAGGGAGCATGATTGGAGCAGAGTGGGTATACTAAAGCCAGTAAGCAATGTTAATAAAAGCCTGAAACTCACAATGGAAACTGGTAGATTCAGTTTAAAACAACTCAGAGCACGATAAAGTGCCATTTTTTGAAATGAATATGCACAGCACATCGGTCACCTGTCCATGGAACAGAGTAGTAAGCTGGGAAGCGACGTACGAAGTGCAGTGACTTGACTAACAGGCCATCAAAAGATAGGTATTCCCATTTCATTCTTGCTTCTGACTCCCAGGTAATGGTTGCTTTATCTGTAGAGTGCTCAGATGAAAAAGGCACTGAAACAGTTCTTTAGAAAGGCTGCATTCCTGGTTGTATTCGCTCAGCTCAAACCTTGACTTGTACAGATATTTTTCTGTGCACTATCAGATACTGAATCATCTTAGGACTTTGTATGAGTAATGAAGCATTTGTAGAGAGTGATGAAACTCACCTGCTTAATGAGAGCCCTTTTTTTGTAGTTTTCATATACAAGGGCTGTCCAGAAAAATATCCAGCCATAAATGCCTCTGTTTCATGTTACATGGCTGGGTATTTTCCAGACAGCCCTCATACATATGTAATGAATACCAAGGATGTACAGTAGGTTCAGCTATCATTCTCAAGTTCCTCCTGACTAATGAATTGCTGATGCCCAATGTGGCTTCCAGAATAGTTCCTGTCCAGCCTGGCTCTACTTTTGTGTATTTTACACAGTCTGGTTGGTACTGGTTATCTTGCTTTCCTTGGTTTGTATACTAACTGTCCCCTTGTTTTGTGGAAACACTGCAATATATTAGCCTCAAGGTGGGTTTTCTGGATTTCACTTGTATTAACTGAATTTTCATCCTCAGATACTGTGCCCACTTTGTCCCAATTACAATGATTTATTTTTAAGAATCATTTTGTAAGTGATAGCTTACAATATACAGTCATGACACGCCAGCCACTATCTGATCCTTTACAGGATATGTCTGTATATCTCTCAGCCAGAGGCTTCAGATTCCCACAGGGTCAATGTCCGTATTTACTGAGTTTGATTTTCTCTGAGGGCCACCATTGCCATATAATTTCTGCTTAGAGCTTTGTGCCCTTTCAGGGATAGGATATCATTTGCTTAGTGAAAGCGTTAGCACCCAGGCCCCTCTTCCCAATCACTGGCTTCCCTGATTCAGGACTGTAGTTTTCTAGCATTGCTTGCTTGTTACCCACTCAAGGCTACCCTGGCACCTGCCCACATCACCTTAAGGACTAGGGATTGCTGAAGGGCTTTTTTTTTTGTGTGTGTGTGTGTGTAAGTTGTTAGCAAAGAAACCTGGTTTAAGGCTGGTCCACTCATTATTCCTCTTTCTTTCCCAGAGGTTACCCTAATTTCAACAGCCTGGTATTTACCCATCTAGATACTTTGCTATGCATTTATACACCAGTTTAAAACACAAAAATTGTATCACACTCTTCGTAAGAATTGAGACTGATGTTTATTTCTCTCCTTGTGCTATCTCTTTGGGATCCTATTGTACATATTATGGAACCTGCCTATTTACCTAATAATATACAATTGGACGTCTTTCTATGTCATGTCTATGTCACTACATGAATCTCTGCTTAGTTCATTTAAATATTCCAGTGTACATACACAATTTATGTTACCACTTTCCTATTGAATAGTCAAGTATTTCCAGTTCTTCAATATTAAAAACTACAATGAATAGCTTTGTGTCCATACTCAACGTCTGCAGGTATTCCTGCAAAGTGCTGTGCTAGCTGTTCAGCCACATAGTATTTATGAAATTCTTCACAAGAACCTATGAAGGCTATGGGTAATTTGACACATTCCATAGACGTGAAAAGGACGTTAACTTGTATATTTTGCCCAAGGCCTCAAGTCATAAATGGCAGAGACTAACTGAAGTAGAAGTATATTTGACAGTAGCGCTCATATTTTTTTCTCTGAGGCCACAATTGTAAGCCGTGCATTTATAAATTAGATGATTTTTCTTTTTCCTATATTTCACAAAAATTAATCTTCATTGCAGCCACCCACTTTTCCTTTCTAGGTTGTGACTCCCACCTGATCCATCCTTCCAGACCATCCTAGAAGATCTATAAGATTCCATCTGGGAAAACACTAGGAGTTCTTGGAAGAGCAAGGAGGAGAAGAGGATTATGTAAGTTGAAGTAATTGTTGCATCTGTCACACCATAAGAATCAGAACACTATTTTACTAACCCTCTCTGTTGCATTTTACACGGTTGATTATCCCTTCTTGAAACTCTTTATAACTTGTTTGGCTTTCAAAATAACATTCTCCTAATTCCCCTATGGCTGCTCTGACCATTTTTGTTTTATTTGTGGTCTTTCTCTGCTCACCCCTTACATATCATTCTTTCCTGGGCATTTCAAGCATCCCATACTGGTTCACTTTTTCTTCTTCTCTTCTCTGTAAATGATTTTGTTGGCTCTCACAATTTGCTACTAGCTATATCATAATTACTCAGATCTCCATTTCTGGTTCTGACCTAAGCTTTAAAGTCACATGTTTTAACTGCACACCTCACACTTATGAGATCCAATATTGAACGTCTTTCTTCTCTAATCCATGTCCTCCACCTCTGCTTGGTGCAATCTCCTGTGGTGCTAATACTAATGACCTAGTCACGCATTCTCAGAATCTGGAATCACCACTGACTTCTTTCTCACCAATTTATCAAAGCTGTTGCTGAAAGTGGTATCATGTACCATTTCTTGTTTGCTCCCCAAATACTCTATGCCTATAACTATTACTTTACTAACCTTATCTTATTTTTTTATTTATTTAATTACAGTGATTAGACATTTATATACCTTACAATGTGATCACCGTGTTAAGTCTAGTACCCATCTGGCACCATACATAGTTATTACAATATTATTGACTATATACCCTATGCTGTACTTTATATCCCCTTGACTAATTTTATAACTGGCAGTTTGTTCTTCATCTACTGTACCTTTCCCACCCATCCCGTATTCCCTCCCATCTAGCAACCATCAGGTCTCTGTATCTGAGGTTTTTTTTGTTTTTTAGATTCCATGTGTGGTATTTGTCTGTCTTTGACTTATTTCACTTAGATGGACATAATAACCTCTAGTTCCATCTATGTTACCACAAATGACAAGATTTCATTCTTTTAATGGCTGAGTAATAATATCCCATTGTATACATACAAGACCACTTCTTTATCCAGTCATCTATTGATGGGCACTTAGGTTGACTGTGAACAGAGAAGTACATATATTTTTTTGAATTCGTGTTTTTCATTTCTTAAGATAAATAACCCAGAAGTTAAATTGCTGGGTCACATGGTAGTTCTATTTTTAACTTTTTAAGGAATCTGCATACTGTTTTCCATAGTGGCTGCAGCAGTTTATAATCTCACCACTCACCTTACTGTTTTTTAATTGTCACTTTAAGTATTTGAATCCCTAGCACTTAGCATAGTTCCCATTCTGAAGCAGGTATGCAGTAGTACATGACTGAATAGATTAATGAATGGATGAACTACCTATTTCCTATTATTTTATTGCTGATTCCAAACTAATGATTAAACACCAGTGCTTTTATAAATTCATTAATTACTCAAGTTTAAAATTACATAACCTTCTCCCTTTCTTTCACTTAACAAGTTCTGTATTCAGTTTCTCTTGAGTCTGTTATCACCCTAGTTCAGGCCTACCTGGACTTACACAAAAAGCCTTACTGTTGTTACTACTCATTTTGCCTTCAGTCAACCACATTAATTGTTATTTCTTTCATCGTGTCATTTTTTTTCCTGTTCATAAGTCTTAAATTTTAATGCCACTGCCATTTGTAGTTTCTTTCCCATTCAATTTATTCTTTCTCCAAAATTATATTCCTGTTTTTGAGTGGTATCAAAAAACTAATTTATGGCCAGGTCTGATGAGTGAGTGGGTGAACTGAGAGTGGTGGGTGGTAGTGAGGGTCAAAGAGAGAGGGAGGAGATAGTCACTTAGAAAAGTCCTGAAATAAGATTTGAAATCCAGATTCCAAGAGAGTAGTCTGTGTGTTATGCTTTGATGGGCCTTTATGAAGTATCGTATGTTAAAGATCTCCATAGAAAACAACCAAATAAAATACTTTATATATTACAGTGGTTGAAATAAAAACAGGGTTGAATGAGTTCCAGAAAGCAGGGTTCTCAGACTCGTGGACAACAATCTGCAGAAGAAGACAACTTCAAAAAACCAACTAGAAGCAACATGCAGAGAAGTAAGATGAGAGGAGCCTCCTCAGGAAAGAAGACCGCTGGTGCACAGCAGAAGAACCTGGATCCAGCCCTCCCAGGCAGATGGGGGGGTCGCTCTGCGGAGAACCCCCCTTCAGGATCTGTAAGGAAGACAAGAAAGAACAAGCAGAAGACTCCTGGAAATGGAGACGGTGGCAGTACCAGTGAAGCCCCCCAGCCACCTCGGAAGAAAAGGGCCCGGGCTGACCCCACTGTTGAAAGCGAGGAAGCTTTCAAGAATCGCATGGAAGTGAAAGTGAAGATTCCTGAAGAATTAAAGCCATGGCTTGTTGAGGACTGGGATTTAGTTACCAGGCAGAAGCAGCTGTTTCAACTCCCTGCGAAGAAAAATGTAGATGCGGTATTGGAGGAGTACGCAGATTGCAAGAAGTCCCAAGGAAACGTCGATAACAAGGAATATGCAGTGAATGAAGTCGTGGC
>PVKE010025372.1:0-23065 GCA_004027555.1 Craseonycteris thonglongyai | reverse complement strand
GACTATAAGTGTGGGACATTCTCAAAGCACTGGCTTCTGCAAACAAGTTTCCTTCCATCTCAAGAACGATTATCAGAATGGTAGGAAGTGAACGTGCCATTATTATAGAGATAACCTTAGAATATGCTCAAATTTTTAAGGTAGGTCATAAATTCTGTACCTTAACAGTTATAAAAATAAAAGAAAGAAAGAAAATAGGTTAAAAATAAGTATAAACATGTCAGGTAATATCCGGTGGACCTGCATACTTTCTGCTACAAAGTACTGCTTTTTTTAAAAATAAACTTAACTCTAGTTTTTGAATACAAGCCTCAGAAGAGAATACCAAACTTAGGCGTTCTTTTCATTAAAAACAAAATTATTGGTAATGTTGAGCAGCATGTTCCAGGCACACAGTTTGCATACTTTCTATGAATTCCCACAAAATACTCCAAGGTAACATTACTGTGTCCTTCCTACTGTAAGGAGAAATAAATTAGGGCTCACATTTGCCCAAGATTCTATAGCTGGTAAATGCTAGAACTAGGATCTGATAAAGGTCTAGGTTTACTGGGACTTGGTAGTCACCTGTCACCAATGTTCATGGTCCTGTAAAAGAAAGAAAAAAACAGAGACATGAACATGGTGCTTTCATTCATTTTTATTTATTTATTTTTTTTCCACACAAGACCTCACGCATCCAAGCAGCACTATTCTCTTGCAAAGAGCTCTCTTAGGAGGCAACATATATATATTCCCCTCAGGACACATTTACTCAATGGTGGTTGCCTCTAAAAAGAAAACGTTCAAATCCAATTTAAAAGTCACACCAGAAAAAGTTTCTTTTCCTCCACATCTGTTGATTATCATGCAGACGTAAATTAAAAATGATTTTTCCCTCTTGCTCACCCACCCAATCTCTGTGGGAACTTTTCAGCAAAGATTTACAGCATGAATTTAGCAAAGGCTGTCTCTTTAAAACAAGCCTATAATATCTGAGGAGACTATTTTGAAAGGTACAACAGATGTTCAAAATTTTAAATTCTAATATATGTGTTTTTTATAATCTCTACTTTTAGAGCAGTTTTAGGTTTATGGAAATATTGAGCAGAAGGTACATAAATTTCCCATACACCGCATTTTCCCAAAACACAGTTTTTCTTATTAACATCTGCATTTAGTGTTGTTCACTTGATGTATTGATAAACCAATATTGATACATTATTATTTATTGAACTATACAATTTACTTTAGGGTTCACTCTTTGTATTTTACATTTCTATAGGTTTTGACAAATACATAATGTCATCTATCCATTAAAGTATGACACAAAATAATTTTATTGCCCTAAAAATCTCTTGTGGTCCTACTATTCTCCCCTCCCCTCCCAACTCCCAAGCCACTGGGAACCAGTGATCATTGTACTGTCTCCATATTTTTGCCTTTTCCAGAATGTTTATATAATTGAAATTATAAAGTATAAAACCTTTCAGACTGGCTGCTTTCACTTAGCAATATTCATTTAAGATTACTGCATGTCTTTTCATGGCTTCAGTATATCTATTTTCTAACAATATGTTACAAGATAAATACAAAGATGTCTATACTCCGTATTACATTTACATTTCAAAAAAGTGCATAGGGAAACAGGTTGGAAGAGTATTGGCTAAAACACATTAGGATGTGGGACTATGGGATGTGGTTTCTTTTGTCTATTTCCAGACTTTTGTTTTTGAATTATAATAAAGAGGTATTTCTTTAAATATTGTTCAAATAAAACGAAGGAGGAAATGAACCATTTTTTATTGTTCTTTCCCATTTATTTGGCATTCTCATTAAATGTCTTTTGCCCCCATGCCTTTCCCCTTGTGCATGCACATGTGTGTATATATGTATGTGTGTGTTTGCTTTGTTTGTTTTTCTTTTTATTTGAGAGTTAAAACCATGTGCATTTTTTGAGAGATAAAAGTTAAAAGGAGAATACAAGAAAGGCAAAGGAAAGAAACATATTTGGGAAGAGCCAACAATATTTCAGATAAACCCATGAGCATCCATAGCCCCCTTGTAGATTTACAAGCTAAAGAACAGAAACTTCATGGCAGTGAATTAAACGTAACAGCTCTGCTATGAAATATCTTCTGTTCCAAGAAAATTATACCTCTCGGGGAAAGTTCTCATGATAGCAGTGGTGACTGAGCCCTTTCTTTATGTTGGAGACCATGCTAAACACCTTGTATTGCATTACTTGATACAGTGTTCACAGCAGTCCTGTGCGACAGACATTTAACAGATGAGAAAACTTGGGCTTAGAAAGGTTGAACAAAAACACTGCATTCAAACCCAGATCTCACTCAAAAGCCTGCTCATATCTGCTAAATGCCGTGCTTGGTTACAATATATAAAATCCACGCAGATGGTCCCCAATCCTATTTTCTCCTCCACTGCCAAGATTTCTCATGGAGGGACATAGGGGACAGTGTCTGGGCCAGCATTTTCACCCTCCTAGATGTTTCCCACACTAAGTGAGAGACTTTAGTAATTAAGCCATTGAATAGATAATGTCAGGTCCAAGGTTCCCTCCCTGGTACAACATGAAAGCTTTTGAAGACAATTAAACCCAGAATCAAATACCACCTCCAACTCTCCATTTCCCATGTGACTGTTCTTATCTTCAATTACTTCATCTAAAATTGGGGATCAAGTAAAAATATTACTGAGTAAAAATCTACTCAAAAGGTTCTTTAATTAAAAAATGTGCGTAAGTTCTTTATTGGGCAGAGATAGAAAGGTGAGGCTCAAAACGTATGGCACCAAGTAGCATTCCTGCCTGAGTTCCTGACTCTACCACCTAGTGGAGTGACCCTGGGCAAATTTCTCAGTGTCTGTGTCTCTATTGCATTAAAATGTGGATAATAAAATTGCCTGTCCCTGGAGGTTGTTATAAGGATTAAAATGGATAACTATATGTAAAATATGTAGGACAACGCCTGGCTGATAAGTAAGAATAAGAAGTTATTATTCCTCAGGTGGGTTTTAAACAGGCTGTTTCTCCATAGATCTGGGAGTAGGAGTGTGGTTTAAAAATCAGCATGAAATAGTAACACAGAGTCTGTTTCTATATAAGTGAAGGTGAATCTATTAAAATGCTGGCACATCTGCAAGGACAGGAAGTTGCAGTTACTAGGTATGCTAGAGTGAAAAAGGTCAAGGTCATAGTGAGGAGGACACTATGTGACCCACAAGTGCATTTCTAGTACATATATTAAGCACATAATTTAGGACTGGTGGCTTGCTGAAAAGAACCCTGGCTTTGGCATAAGAAAATCATTGGATCAAATCTGGTCTCACAACTTAACTATGAATTCTTGAGAAATTTACTAAACATGTCTGAGCCTCTGATTCCTCATTTATAAAATAGGAATGAGAAGACACCCCTAGTGGTTTTGAGGATCAAGTTAAGAGAGCTAATATGTGTAAATTACCTAGAAAATAAATGGCTGGCCTATAATAAGCATTTATTAGTTTGCTTTTTTTTTTTTCTTGACTCTTTGGGGGGCTAATTGTGCCGAGAAGATAAAAGGCCTATAAAGATCTATAAATTATTTCCATCCAGGAAAATTATGTCACCACATGCTATTTTGCCTGCTAAAGTCCTCCTTAACAAGCTAGAGCATTGTGAGTAACCTCCAGTGATGGATTTAAGACACAGCAAGGAACTAACTAGCCATTGACTTTGACCCAGTGCAACCGTTCTGATGCCGTTATAGCAACCCATATTCAGCCTTTTATTCTAATTGGGATACGCATTTTCTCAACACATTTCCATTGCTCCACTGTCCCTGCACATCTGTAAGGCAGTGGGACCCAGAGAGCAGGAAGGCATTGAATTTTAGTTTTTATATATGGAACCAACAGTCAAGAGACCCTCCTTTCCATACAAGGGGCAAAGATTTCCTCGGTTCAAGAAACTCAACTCAGCTCCTCCCACACTAAAATTCAACAGAATCCAGTTTTTTGATACTTAATTTGAAAGTGAAGGTGGAAATAAGCCCCATGTCTGTGAGAAGCATCCAGCTGCATACTTTCTGCTGAAGCCCCGCGCTGCCTACCTACATTTCTGTTCAGGTCCTCCTCTGGGTCTGGGTGATGTGATTGAGCTGTGAATTTTAACCAGTGGTTGGATGGCACTCACCCTTTCACAAGTTCCTCTCAACCCCTTCTTTCAACTTGAGTGCTGAATTCATCTCCTCAATATCACATCAAAATCTCTTGACCCAATGCCATTATTTTTTTGGCCAAGAACTGTCACTTGGTGTTACATATTATCTTTCCTCACTCAGATCAACACCTAAGAGGGAAATTCTTATAACAGACTAAACTTGAATTTCTCCCAAACTCCATAAAAGTAAGCTATTCAAACTCATACCCATTAGGATGGGTATTATCCAACCTCTCCCTCTACCTCCCAAAAATAATAACAGCATTTTGATGAGGATGGGGAGAAATTGGAACTTTTGTGTACACCTCTTGTGAGTTGGTAGGAATGCACAATGGTACCAGCCACTGTAGAAAACAGTGTGGAGGTTCCTCAAAAACAAAAAACAGGATTACATGTGATCCAGCAATTCCTTTTCTGGTTATACACCCAATAGAATTTTAAAGCACAGTCTTGAAGAGGTATTTGTATACTCATGTTTATAGCAGCATTATTCATATTAGCCAAGAGACAATAGCAACCCATGTGTCCTAAGTTAAATAAGCCAGTCACAAAAAGACAAATACTGTATAATTCACTTACATGCGGAACTTGAAATAGTCAATCTTATAGAGACAGAAAGTACAATGGCGGTTTCCAGGACAGAGGGAGGAAGTAAGGAGAGTTGTTATATAATAGGTAGAATTTCAGATATGCAAGATGGAAAGAGTACTAGAGATTGTTTACACAACAATGTTATGGTAAAGTACTTCACACCGCTGAGCTATACACTTAAAAATTATTACCATGGTAAATTTTGTGTGTATTTTACCAGAGTTTAAAAAGAAAAAATGGAGGGTAAGCTATTCAACTTGCCAGCTGGTCACTTTTCCCTGTCGTAATCAGTGAATCATAGGTACTGCTGCACACCAAAGTGTAACTTGGTCTACAACTCTATGGACATGCCCACCAGGCCAGCCAGCTGGAACCACAATGCATTTGACCCACAGTTCCCTGCAAGAAAATAAGTTGCCTCTGACGATAAAAAAAAAAGTTCTGAGAGGCTATACCATTTGTGAGATTAAAGATGTTAAAGAATGAGAACAGAGTCAGAAACCTAAAAAAAGGAGAGAGAGAGAGAGACAGAAACAGAGAAAAGACAAGAAAAAGAAAGTTTGTACACACAAAAAGTAATTAAGGGGAAATGGAGAAGGGCTTTGCAGACACACTGGGAAAGAGACAGGCTCAAGAGAAAATGAGCTTCCTAATGAAGAAGGAGGCATGCTAAATTAATTATGCTTTTGAAATATTGACCTCATTCCTTAAAGCTATTGCAACCCTGAAAATAAAGAAAAGCCACTTGTACAAGTTAGAAGTAATGCAGCCTGGGAGAAATTAGCCAGATCTATCAAGACTAATAAAGGGGATGTTTAGAGAGCTGGAATAAATGCACATCAACAGGTCCCAGTGCCTTACTTACAGGCAATTTACTGAATTAGCACTTAGTTTCTCTTTTAAGAAGAAATATAAACACCTTCTGAAAGATCATGGGAATAGTAATGCAGACTACACAAATCAAAGTAGGGAGGCCCTTGAAATTTCAGACTTCTAAGGATTATAGATTTAATAATAGAAACAAAATATATACATACCAAGGTTGGGGGGGGGTCAGTTCAATCAAATTGATAAGAGTGTTTATTATTGGAACTCTTATTAAACCCCTCCTTTATTATGTATTAACTGAGCAACTTTATTATATAGTAACTGAGCACTTTTTGAGTTTAATATTTAGAGTTTGATTTTCTCCTCTTGGTGTTTTACTTCAATTTTTTAAAGATTGAATGCTTATAAAGTATGGAAAGTGCTGAACAAAGTACCTGGTGAACAAGAAATATTAATCACAACTGAACATCATTATCATTCAATCTGGAATTGATAGACTGCCAAATCTGTTTTCCTGAAAAGTCACTGCCACAGTGGCTAAGATAGGCAAAGGTTAAGTGGCTTCTGAAGGCACAGGTTCAAATCCCAGATCCTCTGCTTAGTAATTATGTGACTTAAAACAAGTCATATGACTTTCATGTCTCTTTTTCCTCTACTACAAAATTGGAAAAGTGAGATCTATCTTTCAGGGCTATTGTAAGCTCTAAATGAGACTATGTATATAAAGGAATTAGCCCACTGAACAATCAATAGCAAACAGTCATGAAAAGGTAACTAATCCTGTTATAATAACAATCTCTTCGTTGTATAAAGAGAAAGCTCTTGCAAAATGAGGCTAGTCTATGTATACTTAAAGTAAGGGGTAATTTGAATGAGCAACATTATACATCCCTTTGGCCTAATATCTCTGTTGAAATCCCACCTAAGAATTTATGCCTTCTTTTTTAAACTAGAAGTAGAAATTAAATTTTTTTTTTCAAAAATAGAAAATGTGGAGGTAGTAAGTTATTCACAACTTAGAATAAAATAGTTTCAACTCAAAAGTTTTGCTCCTAACAGCTATTAACATCAGTAGAGAGTAAAAGGGGATTTTAATGAGGGAGAAAAAAATAGAGTCATTGTGAATGATGAAGAGGCTGCCTTTGAAAACAGGCCCTGGCCTGAGATTGTAGTGGACAATTCCAGAAAGCACAGAATAGCATGGGGTCAGAATGCTAGGAAAAAGAGACACCAGAGCAAAGCAACAGGAGTACCCACTCATTTATCCCTCCATACATCCAATTATTCAACCATGCATCAGTTAGCATCTACTACGTGCAATACCTACGTGCCTAATGACAGACATAAAGAGGAAGCATTTCTATGTTCAGGAGTCCACAGTACAGTGGGGTAAATAAGCTTGCAATCAGCACCGTGCAGTACATAAGTACCACAATCTCAGAAAATAATCACTCTTTCATCAACACACAATGACTGGGTGATGACAAGGGCAAGGCACTGAATGAGTCCTGGGGAAAGGTGTCACATGAGCTAGCTCCATTAGTTCTCCATAGAGGATAAACTGGAAAGGGCATATTTCATTCAGGCAGAGAGAATGAAGACAAGAAAAAGCATAACTTTAACGGATTGGAGACCTACAGGTAATGCCCTAGGATGCTGACATAGGCCAATTAAGAGAAAGAGGGGCAAGGGAGGGAAGTATGTCAAGCAGGAGGCTGTCAGATTGGACTCACTAAATAAAGTCTAAGCAAAGAAGTGACACAACCACGTTTGCTTTTTAGAAAGATTCTAAAAATCTTGGAACTTGCGGATGAGAGGGGGTTAAGACTGATGAAAGGGAGACCAGTACAGAAGCTATTAAAGCGCATCAAGAGACACCGACAACCTGAACTAAGGCAGCGACCGAGGTAATGGAAGACGTATGTATTTCAGCAACTAGAATTGAGAGGATTCGCTGACCCCTTGTCTGCAGGAGCAGTGCAGAATGACACAGAGGTTCTGGTGTGGGTAATTGAATGGATGATCGTAACATTAAAGTCAGAAAGACTGAAAGAAGAATGTAGTCAGAGGGCAAGCCTCCCAGATGTGCAAAGAGCCAGCTTCTTACAGAAAAAGCAATTGAATGTTGTTCATTTGAGAGAACGCTAGGAATAAAAGGACTATAATGATTGCAAGGGATTGCTTTTATTGTTCTCATCTGACATAGCACTAATATTCTGGAAGTCCACTCTTCCAACATCCCAGCTGCTTTCTGTAACTGAAGATTGACAGCACGGCCCAGAAAGAGCCTCAGTACATAACCAAGAGTGCCATCAGCTTTAATGAGCTTGAAAAAATAGCTAAATAAGTGTTAATTCCTCCGAACAGCTGGAATGTCTCCTCCTAGGGTTGCTAAGCATTAATAATATATTTCTGCTGCTAAACCCAGGGAAGCTGAGCTGGGAAAAGGCCCTTCTCAGGTGATCTGGGGAATACTTGGCTCCTTAAAGCTGGCCAGGATCTGACCAGACAAGTCAGAATGCATTAATGCCCTACTCCACAACAAGAAACCCTGCATACTTGGCAACAAGGAACCAAGAATGCCATGGAAATGTCCACAAACTCCTTGGGAAACTATAGGAAAAGACCAGAATGCCTACACCTCCCTACATAGCACTAAACCGGCATTCCAAGGCTGTGGTTAGACAAGCCAACCAGTCTAACAAAAGAATAGAGTAAGACGCTGCCATTTATTGAAGGCTTACAATGTTCAAGTACACAGACCTAAATGCTTAATAACTGCTATCTCAGTCCTCATAACCACCACTCTGTGAAGTGAATACCATTATTCCCTATTCCATTTTAGAGATAGGGAAACAGGCTTAAAGAGAGTGATTTCCCCGAAGTGTCGCCGTAGGTGGCATAGATGATTTACACGGGGATCTCTTTGCTGCCAAAACCTTTCTCTTAACCATTATTCTATAATGCCCTGATACCTGAATCATTCAATTCTTAGGAGTGTGTCAGGGAAAGCCCAAAATACGTGCCAACTTTGCCCTAAACTGTAATAAATGTGGTTCAATTTCCCTTTGGGTCCAAAGATTTGCCTGGCTGTTCATTAAGCCCACCCAGAGATAATCTGCCACATGTAAGCATAGGTATAGGCTTTGGTATTTGAACTAAAACAACAGATAGATAATTATTATTATCTGGGAGGCTTACAAGTCTCTAATATTATATATTTCTGTAGTATTTCCTGTGGCCTTCTTTCAGAAGTCATATGTTTTAGTATCCTTCCACTTTTTGCCACCTCAATCTTTTCTAAATAGAACAATATTTTCAGTCAGTCAAAAGTCCTATTACCTTTTACAGCCAAGGTTTTGCACAATGATACTGAATAATATAAATGAGGTTTCACTTGGTGACGGTTTTAGGCTTTTTGCATCTCATCCCTCTTGTAGGATGAGACACTGGGCTTCCCTTGTAAATCTTGCAGGCTATCAAGTTCTCCCCTAGAAAATTTAAACCTCTGCTTAAAATATTAACTACTTCTTCATTTAGTTTTTTTTTATTGCTTAGGGTTTACCGCTGACGTTAGGGCCCTAGGATGATTTATTTTTAATGCCTTTTTTTCTCTCCTCTTTGATCAACTTCCTCTACTTTCAATTTGGATGCAACTGTCTAAAAGGCATTTGTCACTCGCTGGTTTGCATATTTCAGGCAACCAGAGGTGGCTGGGTCAGAGTGGAAGCCTGGAGTTCCTGCAGAGACTAACTGAAAGACAGACTAACTGTGTGACTCCTGTTGATGGCAAACTCACTAGCATCAGTCATCAATCTTCCATTTCTAGGTCTTGACAGGCAATAAATTCCCTGAGAGGGTTATCATACTAAACCCTGTCATTGTCGTGCAGAAGGTATGGATTGAGTCACATCTTTCAAACTACTGAGCCATGATTAGAGAACACAAATATGAAAAACAGACCTTAAAAACAATTCATACCTTCTCCCACCCACCCATAAAAAAGAAAGAAAGAAAGAAAGAAAGAAAGAAATTGAGGATGTGTTTTGCAAGTTAAAAAGTCGAAGCTCTTTATATTCACACAGTACATAGCCATTTAAATGTTATAGAATATTTACTGACATGGAAAAAATCACTATGTAGTCCGTGAAAAAAAGCAAGTTACAAAAAATAGATTAGATGATTTTTTTAAAGGTTTATTTATGCATAAAAAGACGGAGAAATTTGTTTTTGTTTTTTTAATCTTCTTTCTTTTTAAACAATTTATTTTACTGTTTTTGACAGAGACAGAGACAGAGAGAAGGGAGAGGGCCCAGAGTAGTCTCCATAGTTGAATGTCGTCAGTTTTTGACATGGTTTCCCTCCACACAGGTGAGTGTGAGCCACGCAGGGTGGGAACTGGGCCGGGGGTCTCCAGCATGAGAAGTACGCCCCGTCAAGTCAGCGTCCAAATGGGGGAGCGGGGTGGTGGGAACCAAACTGGGGGCCACCCCCATGGAAAGTATACACCAGTTCAGCATACCGGTCACACAGGTCAGGGCCAGGACACAATCCTCTCAGTGTCTAGGGCTACAAAGCCAGCACCCAACCTGCTGAGTGATCCCAGATTCCCTAAGACTGAGAAAATTAACAAAGCTTCTCTCTCTAGGGATGATAGAAAGAAGTGTTTATTTTTGCTCTTTGTTTCTTTGTGCTTTCTATATTTTTCGTATGACCACATATTACTTCTGTAATAAAAAATGAGTTATAATTTAAAGTAGAATTTCTTTACATTTAAGGTAATACTTGAAATTAAATTAAAAAACCAAAGACCAAATTCTTGATAGCATAAAAGAGAATGGGAGATGACAAAAATAAGTTCATAATAATACCATATTTTCCGGCGTATAAGACGACCGGGCGCATAAGACGACCCCCTAATTTTACAGTTAAAACATAGGTTTAGGCCTACAGGGTCTTATATAGCGAATATAGGCCTAAACCTATGTTTTAACTGTAAAATTAGGGGGTCATCTTATACGCCCAGTCATCTTATACGCCGGAAAATACGGTATTTATCAATGTATTGACAGATGGGAAAATTATATTCCTAACTCTCAAGGTTATAAATATTTTATCCACATATTACAAGAAAAAAAATGGGGGCTCAGAAAGGTTATATAAGTAGCTCAAGTTTGCATAGATTAGGATCAAGGTAAGTAAATTCCTGATCCCTTTGACTTTAAAATGTATGTCATTGTCTCTGGGACATACTGTCTCAATTGAGGTAGTTCCTACACACAATTAAGCTACCACATGGATTTATTTGTTTTATAGAGAAGATGTATTGACTTCCAGCCCCAATGCTAAATCAAGAGCATATTTCTAAACAATTCTTAGTCTTGCTTTAAAAAATATGAGTATGTATATGTATTATAAAAAATAATATATTCTTTCATTACAGTTTGTGAGTGTGTTACAATTTCTGATGCATTGTTCACATTCATTAGTCTCCCTAACTACTTGATTTATTCGCTAAGTAACTATAATATCATGAAATTATATTTAAAATATTTAACAACCAGTGTAGAAAAATAAATATATAAATCAAAAATGAAAATCTCTGTTCCTATTTTGTCTCTAAGTAAACTAAGCTAAATATATTTATAGCTTTGGTTACCAAGGGATATAAGTTGTAACAGAAGTTATTTACCTAATAAATAATTTCTCCCAATATTATAAATTATTGGTGTTATTCTTTGCTGGGTGAGACTGTCTCTAGATGATATTTAGCATCTGTCTGAGTCACAGTTTAACAGAAAACCATAATCAAACTCTTCTAAATGGCTGATCATTAGGTCACTTGTAGTCTTAACTTGTGAACTTCTCTTACCAATAGCAATGTGTTGTGAATGGTGCTGAATGCTCTCTCAGCTTCTGATGATGTAACAGTAATTATACTCAAACTCTTAGCTAGTTCTTATAATGTCTAAATGTTTTCTGTATTCAATGGCTCTCTGATCAACTAAATCACAAATTATTCAGTGGCTTGTCAGAGTTAATTAAGTCAAACTTAAGCCTTCCAGCTTCTATACTTGAATCTAAACTATGCTACCGGTATACTGATTTTAAATAGTCTCAGTTTCCTCATCTGTAAAATGGGGATTATGATGGTTACTACAGTATACGAGTAAATTGTTATACAGATATCTGGCATAGAAGTCCCATGTAAACATTAACTCTCACTTTTATTAAAATAAATATTGTTGGTGCCCATGATGAGTAGGTATTCCACAGACTTTCAAAGATTGAGCTCACTTAATGAAAATACAAAGCACCCCTCATGGCCCTATCCATCCCACAACCTGCTTCTTATCTCAGGAATGCCCAGTGTGCAAGGAAGCTGCAGTGTCTGGGCCACTGTTAGAATGTCCTCTATTTCTATCCCCTCCTCACCCACCCTTCCTTCCTGTCTCTCCAAGGCTCCCAGAACGAAAATCCTCTAGATGTTGCAATTCCTATAAGCAAAAGCACAAGGATAACTCCAAGGTAGGATATTCTCTGATACAGTGGACCACAGTTTCACCTGGGATTGGCACAAGGGGGCATTAGCTTATCAGGGTACAAGCACCCCTGCCAAGGATTTTATCTTCCCTACCAAGATCTAAGTTTGCTCCAGCAGAGAGAAAATGCAGGAACAGAAGTCAGGGGACAGGAGCCAGGAAGGTTGACTGGTAGGCACAAAGCCATCCCCCCGGGGTACGCAGCCCAGCCCTGCAACTAATAGTGAGGAGTGCATGAAAAGAAAGTCTAGAATGAATTATGTGGTCCTGGGAGGCATTTATAAGAAAGCTCTAGAGTGAGGACTTTCTTAGATGTGGAGAGTGGCTCAAGTACCAATCAATCAAATAGATGGCTGGAGCCAGTTCAGTGCAGTCGTGCTGGGCCAAGCATTAACTCTTTAATGACAAGATGCAGGAGTAGCTACGAACCCCCCGAGGTGAACACAGAGGTCAGCCTGGGTGGCAGAAGAAACACTTGAGAAAAACAGAAGTTATCTACCAACTAATAGGAAAATGCTTCACATTCTACCATAGAGGTGAGTACTAACCAGAGCTAAGTGTGCTCCTTGAAACTCACACCCTCCAATTGCATCCTTCTGGTCACAATTCACAGCAATGGTCTCCTATGCGTATGTCCATGCCTGTGACCATCAGAAATGTGATGGTAATAAAAACACAAGATGCAGATTTTCAACAAAGAGGAAACTAAACTAAATCCAATCTGAGTCTAACGGTCATATTTAACAGGACTTATAATGATTTCCATGTTTTTAAGCTAACTTTCCTCAGTATTTGTTTGAGAATTGGTGGGATTGGAGGGGCTCAAAGAAGAGAACTAAGAATGGAGGGATTTCCATACTTCTCTTGACTCTTCCCTAATGGGGGCACATTTGTCAGTGGCTCCAGAGTCTCTAATCACCCCCCTTTCCACTCTCCAATCCACTGAGACAGTGCTAAGCTACACTCTGTCACTCTTTCATCCATCACAATAAACTAGGTGCCCCGCCTGGTAGTAGGCAAAAGTGTTAGTTATCATAACCAAAACAAAATCATATAACTATAAAATAGGAATATATGCAATATGTTTTGAGAAGAAAGACAGGTTCATAGCGAACATCTTTTTGCTGGGACATTATTTCAAAGGAAAGATGCATCAGCATAGCGCTTGAAGCTTAGCCTCTGAACACAAACAATCCTGTTCTGGAACTATTTACAACCAGGATGGAGTGTCAGTGTAATAGAGACAGAGAACTTATCTGAAAGAGGAAACTGGGCTGCAGTTGGTCAAGAGACAATGTGTACATTGGAAATGGGCCTTTTCGTGTGCTCCTGGGTCTACTCATGTTCCTTTTTCAAACGAGTGGAAATTGCAATCTTTCCAAAGAACATATTCAGGCTTGTCAGTTCTCTGCAGAGATCCCTCCTTCATTCGCCCAGGGCCCACAAAGAACCCAGGTGTGGCTTACAAGACTTTCTTCTTGTCCTAACCCACATGCTCTGAAAATCTCCAGCTTGCATCCAGGTGTGGGGCCCTCATCAACCTCCATTCCAGCGACCCTGAGTTTCCTCAGAACACTATGATCATTCATGTCTTTGCACAAGTATTCCCACTGCCTGCAATGCTCTTCTTCTGCCTCTTCACTTTTATTCCACATGTTGAAAGCCATTCCACTCAAGACCTGGGTTAAATGTCACCTGCTTGGTTCAGGAACCTTCCCCAGGCCCCCCAAGCAGAGCTGACACTCCTTGCTCTACAGCCAGCACCCAGGATACTTAGCTCCACTAGAACTCCTATGGTTTTGTCTCCTCCTTGAGGACAGAAATAGCAAGTTATCCTTTCTGAATTGTCCTGTCTCTAACTCCAGGGTCCAGAAAATGTTTCTGTAAACAGCCAGATAGAAAATATTTTAGGCTTTGCAGATCACCTGGGCTCTGCCTCATCTACTCAACGCTGTCACTACAGGGCAAAAGCAACGATAAATAATAGTAGATGAGTGAGCATAGCAGGGTCCCAATGATACTTTAGTTTCCCAGCTGCTGAGCCCTAACCAAATGCCCATCACACAATAGATACACTCATAGGTTGGTATCAGGTAAAGCAGCATTTTTCTGTCTTTCGTTTTGAAGGGAGTGCAGAATCCAGCTCTGTTGATAAGAATAGAGCTTTGCCCTTTCCCCTCACTAGCTGAAATATAAAGCTGGTGTTTACTGAGGTGGGGGTGGAGGGGAGGCAGATTCAAATTTTCGTAAGAGCAAAAAGGCCTTCTGAGGAGTAAAGTATCAAATTTTCGTAAGAGCAAAAAGGCCTTCTGAGGAGTAAAGTATCAATACCTTTGAACTTTCAAGATTCAAAGGCACTGAAACATCAGAACATTTTGGAGAAAAGACAGGGCATCCTTCACTGATGCATCTAAGCAGGAAAGGTCTGACAAGCTCCCTGTGATTAAAAATCACCATAAGGGGAAGCCAGGATGGCTCAGTGGGTTGAACGCTCACTTTGCAGCGCCAGGGACCGGGGATCGAATCCCGGGACCAGGGATCGAATCCCGGCCCTGGCCTGTGCGGAACCATATGCTGAGCTGGGAGCTCCCCCAGTTCAGTTCTCTCTCTGTCTCTGTATCTCTCTCTCTGTATCTCTCTCTCTCTCTCTCTCTCTCTCTCTCCCTCTCTCTCTGTGTCAAAAACAATAAAAATAAATCTTAAAAAAAAAAAAATCACCATAAGTGTGAGGAAAGACATGGTTTCCGGACTTGCCAAAAGGCTAACTCCAAACCAGGTCATCAAGCAATATATGCATTAATAATCCTTCAGCAATGTATTGAGCTCACTTAAAAATCTGGCTATAGAAACTCTTATTCTCCGGTCAGTGTTAGCAAGGGGGTGAGTATATTTAAGCATATTACACATGGAAGATTTTTCTTCTAATCCCTTCTATAGGTTTCACAAATCAGCTTCTCATCAATCCCTATGGACCTTGCAGGAGCCACCCTTTTTATGAAGCACCGGGTATCAGTAAAGACTTTAGAGGAAAAGACACACCAGCTGTTGTCAATTAGCACCCTTGGTCTCTTGTACCTTTCATGAGAAAAAGATCCTCTGGGGAAGAGACTGTGTTTCCTCTTCCCTGAGCAGGTAGCATACTGAACGTCCTATATGGATCCATCACTGTTAAATATCCATTTGTCCTGACCCAATAACACAGACTCCTTTAATTACTCGTTTTTCAGTAAAATTTCTGTACGAAAGCATGAAATGAGTAACAGAACACATGCTCTACACAGAAAACTTCTATCTAAAACTGAATGCCCAGTCTTCGGCTTCAAAAGGCTTTAAATCCAATGCCCCTGAAACTTTCCCCTGGCCTGACTTTCAAAACATGCCTTGTACATTGTTTGTTGTACGTCATGATATGAAGTACAAAGCAATCTGATCACACAAGCGTGGATATGAGCTAACAGCTTTTAAAATTTTTCTTTTTCACCTTCAATAAACATCAGTTCACAGGCCATGGGTCCCTGCAACCCAAATACCTCCACAGAAATACTTCTGACACAGCATTCACCATCTTCCTCCCAAGCTGTCAAAACCAAAGCAGCGGCAGCGTTACATTTTGTTACTGTGCATCTGTCAGACACAACCCAATTGCTTTGCTCAGTGGCCACTGAACCTGTCAGTTAGTCAGTCTTCACAGGTTTATCTGAGCCGCCCCAACCCATCACTCCTCCAGCCTCCAAACCCCGGAAAAGCTTCACCAGATTCTGGCAAAGGAAATCATATAAATATTATTATAAAAAGACTGAAGGGCTGATCAGAACAGACATATGATATTACAAGATTTGTAGATCAATTTATGAACTGTGTGATATATGGTACAGGAATCAAGAGGCAATCACTGTTTCATGGGGGATGATCATAAATCCCTCAAATGCTCTATCCCTGCCAGCATTAAGAGACGATTCTGGTGTCAAAAAGTGAGGTTGTCATAGACCTTGTACTACAAAGAAAAAGTATTTCTTTTTTATCTGGTTTTTTTTTTTTCTGTTTTTAGTATAGGTACATTGAATAAATTCAAACTTACAGTGAAATGTTTGAGGAAAAGCATTTCTAATTTAATTATTCGTATTGTCTTTCCAATAGCCGCCCTCCAAACAAGAATTTTTTTTTTTTCCTGACATTTCCAATGTGGTCATTAACAGTGGGGGAGAAGTAACGTTCAGCAGGCCAGCAAAGATTGGTGCTGCAATTTTGGCATTCATTCTGTACCCCAGAGTTCCTGAGGCCAGCATTTCCAGGGGCCTCAGCATGTGTTTTAATCGCTGGTCTCTTTATCCCCAACAGATACTTTTTACCATTTAAGCACTCTATCTATTTTCCCAAAAAGTCCTATGAAATGCCATTCTGTGACACAGGAGTAAAAGCTCTGAAGACTGCATCCAAACACACTGGACAAATGTCTTGTTACATAAGAAGTACAGGAGAGAAGTGAGTTCACTGTGAGCAGTCAGGCTTTAGTGACAGAATGCAGTTTTCAGCAATACTCCCAATCTCATTCAGTGTTTTCATAGTGTTTATCAGGGTAAATGTATACATGAGACTCTGGCATTCACAAGAAGCTGTGTGACCTTGGGCAAGTCACTGTATCACTCTGAGGATTGATCTAAGGTACCTGCCATCCCACCAAAAAGGATGTGGGCAGCATCAAATGAGGATATAGATCTACTGTATTTGTACACTGTACAAAGAAAGCAGAATAATATAGTAGATACAGTGAGGGCTCTGGAGCCAAACAACCTACAGGTTAGAATCCTGACTCCCTATTGTATAACCTGAGGCTCCGTTTTGTCACCTGCACAAGGAGACAATAATAATTACCTTACAGGATTCTTGTAAGCATGCATGATGCATAGCAAGTACATAATTCATAAAAAATATACATACGAGGGCAGTCTGGAAAAAATCCAGCCATACTTGGAGAACACCTTGCGAGTTCTGTGCTTGTGGCCCCTATAAGGACAGCCTCCAAAGGGCCACAGCAGTGGAGTTCCACGAGCAGCCTGACTTGTTATAAAGGTCACCCTGTGCTTGGCAAGTGAAGTGGGTCAGAGGGTTACCTGGGACCTTAGTGGCCTTGGGCAGGTGCTGAGCAGGCAATTCGTCATCTACTGGATCAATGAAGACCGTGCAAATTCTGAGGTGAACAGCTGATGTGCTCACCATATGGCCCCACAACAACTTTAGGAGCAGGTGGCTTAATTCAGTGGTCTCTACTGTGGGGTAGCACACCCCAGAAAGTGCACAAGACAATCATGGCAGGGTGGCAGGGAAAGAGTAGAACTTCTATTTTTCTTCTTTTTTATAATTGTTAAATTTATTAGGGTTACATTGGTCAGTAAAAATTATATAAGACCCAGATATACAATTCTTTCTATCACCATATATTTAGCTCCCCTTTCCTCCTCTCCTACCAGGACTTCTATTTTTTTAAATAGAAAATAAATAAAAATAATTGAAAAATCTTATTTAAAAATCCAGCCATAAATGCCTTTTTTTTTTTCATACTGCATTGCTGGATACTTTCCAGACAGCATATATATATATATATATATATATATACACTTTTTTTTTCTTGCTTAGCTCAAAGAGATCATGCCACAAAGGCGGTTCTAGGCCTTGAAGATATAAATAATAAATTTCAATTATTCATAGTAATAGTAATAAGAATAAATGCCACTGATTTCTCCATAGGAAATTTCAATTAACAGATATTTTCCTATCCATTGCTCATGTAATTCTCCCAATAACCCTATGAAGAGGAAGAGCAGGAATATCCTGCCACTTATTAGAGACCATGGCTGAAAAAGGAAGATGACATACTGCTCTTCACTGCACCTTCATCATTAGAGGATCTAAGTAACCACTTCTGACTAAATCCTATGCTCTTGAACATACATCCTACCAGTTGTCATATTCTACATTTTAAAAATTAGTCTAACGAGTCTCCCAAAATGCCCATTTACATTTGTTTCATAAACAATAAGAGAGCTTAGCGTTCACACCCAGAACCAACTCATTCTTCTTGCCCTGACTGACATTTTCACCGAGCCCTCCTCTTTATACATCCGCCAAAGAGAAGTGAAGCCCAAACCAGTGATCAAACAAGGACTTTGTGAATCTTTCATGCACTACACATACACATCAAAGAATACTCTCAAAGGAACGAATCCACCACTGAATTGAGAGGGGGAAGCAATGTTCAACTAGACACTCTTGCTTTTGAAGAGGGCCAGACATTAGTCATACCAGCCCAAATGGACAGACAGGAACAGGGTTCAGCATTTCCTTTGAAGACATCAGAGTGCTCAAATGCTGCAAACAGCATCACTTAAGGGCTCTTCAAAGCCTCCTAAGTGCTAGCCGTTTTACAACACCAACTGTAATGGGAAACCAGTCATTAGGAGAACCTACTGCCAACTTGATAACAAAATGGAATGTGTAATTCATCTTTCAGTTCACTCATGCTGACAGCTATTTTGATTTAGCTTCTTTTTGAATCAATTCCCTATCACATTCATAATGAATTACACTAAATAGAGTCCTGGAAAAGCCAGTGTACCATCTAATGACAGAAGACGGCACTTACTCAGCCACTGACATCTACATATGCTGAAAAGCTACTTCAATGTCACTCTGAGGAAGGGCTATTGTGATCATTCCCATTTTTCAGATGGACAGTTGAGCAATTAGTTATAATTACTTAATTAGTTTGAGATCCATTCTAGCTAACTCTGTCCAAGATGTAGCCAAGGGACCTTGGCCAGTCATCTAATCTCTCTGAACCTGTTTACTCATCAATTATCTTAAGAGATTGAGTTAGATAATCTCTAAAGCTACTTCCAAAAACATTATTTTTAATATTCTCACTCAAGTCATCACTTGGAAAAGTTCTGGAAACCAATCCAAGTGGCAAAAACACATGGAAACATCATCTGAAGAGGCAATGTGCAATATAAACTTTCTACAATGATAAAATGTTCTACGATTTATGTTCTGCTATAGCAGGCACTTGAATTGTACCTAGTCAATACTTGAAATGTGGTTAGTGAGACTAATAAAAATAAATTACTTTATTTTATTATTAATTTAAATTAAAATTTAAATAGCTACATGCTACCACTATCCATACTATTGGATAGCACAGATCTAGACAAAATCATGTGTTTCCATGGTAAATCTCAAAGGACTGTCGACAGGAAAAAGAAAAAACAAGAAGTCCTAAAATATAAGGGACTCCTTTCTTACATCTTGGATAGAGTTCAAAATTTTTCATGGCAGAAGCCCTGGACCAAGTGGTAGATTCCTCCTTCACCACTTTCACATAAGATTATCTTTTTATCCCTAACAAGAAACATGTATAACCATTTCTTGAGTGAGAAATCATCCACACAGAGTCACTATAAAACACACCATCCAAATCCTGACACATTTGACAGGGAAAGGTGTCACTATGAATAATGATGACACTATATACCAGGACTATCCAAGGCAAACCTGGACATAGTCACCTAAATTCAAGAAATTACTCAATTGTTGATTTTCTGGCACTCAGGGCCTTAATAAGAGTCAAAGTGAGGGCTTCCAATATCAGACTATGCACTAGAAATTATTTTACAAAGTGCAGCACTGGGGTACTTCTTAAAAATGCAGACTTCTACATCCCAGCTTAAACCTAATAAACACAAAATCTCTAGAGGTATAATAACTGAATTACTGAGTAATCTGAAATAGTGAATACTCTGAAATAATGCAAAGGGAGTTTCTGTAAAATCTGAAAGACTTTGTAATTCTTATATATACAAGACAAAAATCTAGAGAAAGAAACTGTCTAGAGATTCTAGCCAAGGAAACAAAACTGACCACCACCAAGAGATAATGAGATATTGGCACAATTGTTTCCAATATGTATTATTACTAATGCCACCTGTGATCTGCCTTTGACAAGTATCATTCTTGAACTCTATGTTGGCGTGCCCATGCTCAAAAAAATTCTAAGCAAAGAAGTTTAACAAACTGCCCACTCTTGTCTTTTATGTCTCCAGATCCTGCTAACTTCCGCCCCCCTGAGACTCATCACCTTCGTATGCTGAAAATAAAAATCACTTAGTATTTTCCCCTATTTTTTAAAGATTGGGGTAGAGAGAAAACTATTGAAACAAGCACACCAATAAATAATTTAGATGGAGGTTAAGTACTATAAAGAAAATCAAACAGCCCGATGAGACACTAGACAATAGGACACATGAAGGCAGGAATTGCTATTTGTCTTATTCATTATTGTATTCTCAGTGCCTAGGAGAGTACCTGAAATACAGCAGACACTCAATGAATATTTGTTGTGTGAACAGACACAACAAAAGAGCAGGGAGAACTACTTTGGGTGGAATAAATAGGAGTCTTTGAGGTAGTAAACTTTCAACTAAGATTTTCATGAAAAGGACCCAGGAGGCTAAGAAAACCACAGAAAAAGAACTTTCTTGGAAGAGAAAACAGCAAGTACAAAGGCCCTAAAGTTACAACAGGCTTGTTCTGTTCAATAAAAAGAACATAGTCCTTTGGTTCATCATGGTGATCAAGGGAAGAGTGGTACCAGGTGAGGTCAGTGGGCCAGGCTGGGGCCAGGCTATATAGGGCCCTGTGGGACGCCAATGGTTTCTAAGCAAGGGAGTCATGTAATCAATCTAGTCTATGATTTACAAGTTCATTGAACTACTCCCTCTGACCTGAGGGAGACGAAGAGTAGAGTTAGATATGCCACTTAGGAGACTGTCACAAGACTGCAGGTGCAAGGTTATATGGAGGGACATGGAAGATGGGGGCAGGAGAGGGGATGGAGAAAAGTGAGCAGATAATGATTATATGTATGTTAGAGGTAGAGCTAGCAGAAATGGCTGCTTATCTCAAAGTGGGTCATAAGACAAAGAAATATAGGTAGATGCGATCTAGGTTTGGGGCCTGAACAGTGAGTATTTTTCACTTTACATTTCACAGAGATCCGATCCTTCATATATTCATGTGTTCTGAAGACCAGATCTGCACACGTGTGTAAGTGAAAAGTGCACCTTCTCAAGATTACCTCCCAAGAAACGAAAAACGTGAAACCTTTATCTTAAGTACAGAAGGATCCAGGCTGTCAAAATCATAGGTGCACTTCCCAGGTTTGAAAATGTGTATTCTTAGCTAAGAGAACTCATCTCCCTTAATATAAGCTATGGCAACAAGATCCAACCAGCCTCACCCATGGGGCTGTTTTCCTCTCAGCCAGTTTGGAGCAGTTAAGTACAAGTTGTTAGGTAAGTACCAGAAAGTAGCAAATAGAAAGCTGGTCTCAATTCATAGGACAGAGTTACCAGAATGGTCTAAATGGAATCTAGGAAGTAGCACTGAGATCGAATGGTGAAAGTGCTGAAAGCCATGTCAACACTGGGAACCAAGAATTTAGAACTAAAGAAATGGCCAAAGTGCAAGAATTCTGAAATATGAGAAATAATCACCAAGGTGGCCCAGTGGACTTTCTCAGAAGGCTTAATTACTTCCTAGGACCTCAGAGCTTTTGATCCATGCCTCTCAATCACCTAGCTGACCACCTTAGCAACAAAGAGAGAGGGGTAAGATAAAGGTGCTTCCTACCAACACCAAATTAATTACAGAATTTGGTATTGTTTTTATATTGCACGTTTCATTGCATAATAGTATTTAAAGCAACACTTCTTCCATCAGGAATTAATAAAATTGAATACTGCCAATATGTCACTTTTGTGTGTGAAAAAGACCCAGCTACTATTTGAAGGATGTTCCTACTGATTGCCTATTGTTGCACTCACAGATTAGAGGCGAGAGAAAGTATGGCTTCTGATTGTTACAGCCAGGACAAGAAAGGCTTCCAGTCACTTCTTATTAATTTTCTGTGGAACTGAATGTCACATTGACATTTCAAATTATCTTGCTGCTTTGTTCACAGGATTATTTTGATCTTAAGTCCATTGAGTTTCTCGTTTGTCTATTTATATGAACTCACAACTAATCTTCCAATGTCTCAACCTGCACATAAGACTAGATTTTATTATTTTAAAAATGATTAAAAGCTCCACCAGGCCTGGGTCTCTTTGGGCAAGTGAGTTATTTCCTCTGTGTCTTAGTTTCCTCATTTCTGATAAGAAAAATAATAGTATCTACTTGCAATGTTGCTTTGGAGGACTGAGTGTGATAATATTAACAAGTATAGCAACAAAAGAAATGTATTAACAACTATAGCAACAAAAGACAACTCGTAGTAAAATATTGACAAAAATAACAACAGCTAACATTTTTAACACTTCGTAGTTGTTAGGCCTTTATCTATATAATTCAAATATATATACTAACTTAATTCTCACAGCAGCTCCCTAAATTAGATAGTGTAATTATTATCTCCACTTTATAAATGGAGAAACAAAGTACCTAAAGGTTAGATTATTTGCCATAAGTCTAAGCTCAGGCAATCTGGCTTCATGTACTCTGCTATTTTGCATATATCTAAATTTCTTGACAGAGCTATCCATCCAAATATAGATCTCCAGCCCAAATTTCACTCTGAAATCCAAGCTCACATATCCAGTATCCAAGTGCTTCCTCATCATCTCCCTCTCAATGTATAACAGACTCTCACATTTAACAGGTTCAAACTCAACACAGTGTTAAATGAGTTCCTCACCCTCTCCCTGATACCTGCACTAGACATTGTATTTCCAGTCTCAGTTTAAGCTAATTCCATCCTTCCGGAAGCTACTGATCACTCTTCATGCCTCTTTTTCTCTCACACATCTATGCCATTAAAGCAATTATTGGTGCAACCTTCAAAATACATCTTGAA
>PVKE010025371.1:8344-23212 GCA_004027555.1 Craseonycteris thonglongyai | reverse complement strand
ATCGGGGACAACAATACAAGTATATTAAAATCTAATATAGATATATTCAAATTTACAAGAAGTATGTTAAAGTTACAATATATTTATTACGGTTTACAATACTGACTTCTTAATTTAAATAGAATTATTGTTATTCCTAATATATTTGTAATACTGTCCCTTATTTTTCTCTCAGTGTAAGGACCGCAGTTTAGAGATCTGTTGCCGAGAATGCTCACTTATCAAGTAAATAGATAGGTAAGAAAAGCAATTTAATTTAAAACAAAGAAAAGGTACTTACATTTTAAACAGAAGAAAAATTGAAACTCAGCGTGGTCACCGAGGATAAATAATATTGATAATAATACTGTTAATACAAAAGAAAAGAAGCTACCGTATGACACTACCAAATATTCAAGCTAACTGACTGTGTTCTTCGATGAGTCGAGTTGTAACTGTTGCGTTCATGCGTTGCGTCCGGTGACAAGTGTAACACATAAGTCAAAATGTATTGTCTGGGTGGGTGGAGATCACAGTGTCAGGCTGTCAGAATTCTAGGAATTTATGACCTTGGCAAATTCCCAGAATGCATTAAACTATTGCTAGAAAGTTTTGTCTTCTACAATTGCTTCAAAGTCCATGGTACACGGAATTCCACCCCAGACATTGCGCGCGATCGATGATCAACCAAAATTGGCCTCGCGATCGACCGCGGTCGACCGCGATCGACTTGTTGGCCACCCCTGCTCTAGACACTGAGCTTTGAGTGCTCATCTGCTTGGATCTAAATTGTGAAGGCTACAGCCCAAATGGTCATGTACAGGATTTGGGGGCCCACCCTTCCTTCTCTAGGACCCTAAAGAAGCCCTCTGTTCCAGCAGCGTTCCTAATTGTGGGTTTTCTAGTGTTACTGGACAAGAGTCTATAATTTATGCCTACAGTTATGCCCTGAAGGAGGATGGGAATTTTCATGTCAGAGAACAGGGATCTGATACACAGCATGACTAGTCCTATGAGACTGTCCACCTATGGGTCTTCATTCCCTTACTAGAAGAAAAATGGAGATGCATGGTTCTTACATGTAGTGCCCCGAGTCTCTGTAAGTGGAAGGGATGAGAAGGTTATTAGCATCTCATTTGGACAATGTGAAGGACAGGGCTCTCTCTGTAAGAGGAAGCATCAGATTAATGAAGGGCAACGTAAAGCTCTGTGCATCAGAGAAAGAGGGGGAAGCTGCACTTTGGCATCAGTTTGCAGGTTACAATTCCCAGCAATCACGCTGGCTCAAAAGCAGAAGCACAATTCTTCTTTCTCTGCGCTTCAGCCATAGGGGAAGAAAGGTGGTACCACAATTCTCTCCCAGTGGATGACGATGACGTGATCTAAGCAGATGGTTGCAGAGGCTCCTGTCAAATGACTGAAGAGAAAAAGGAAGTGGGGAGAGGAGGAGAGACTCTGGAAACGGCATTACAACGTCCTAGAATAAAAATGAGGGACCATAGTGAGAAATAAGCGCAACTACGTCGAAACTCAACCTCTTGCCTGTTTTTTTCCAAGTTGCTTCTGATAATCTCTTTTACTATTTTGTAAATAACTTAAAACAGGATAGTATAAACGAAAAAGAGCATCTTTCGGGTTCTATTTTTCACTCTCCTTTAGGATCGTCTTGAATAACAATTACACCACAAAAAACCCACCCTTTTTAGCTTTAGGAAGCATTAAAAGCAGTGAAACCCTCTGAAACATTGTATAGCAAAACCATTACGGACTTTTAGGTTTCTATTCTCAACAGAAAGGCTGCTCTGGTTGTGCCCATGACTTTGTTTTGTTTGGTGGGGGCATAAGCTTCTGTTCCCGTTGGGTTCACCTTGATTGCAACGGTGTTTGGAATGTCTGTCGTTCCGTCCCGGAAGCTGCCCCGCAGGCTTTGGCGAGATCGAGCTGTTTCTCTTTTTCACCAGCAGGCGGCGCTGTTTCCGGGGCTCCCGCGGCCTCCGCCCCGCCCGTCACAAAGGTCACTTCCGCCCGCGCCCAGCGACGCTTCCTCTGCCCCCGACCTTTGCCACCCTGCCACTCCTTGCTCGTCTTTTTTAAAGCAATCTGTCTTCACCCATTGTTGCCTGCCGACGTTCCTGAATCACTATGTTCAAGTGATAGTTTATGCTATTTGAAAACTTGCTTCTTAAATCTTGTGTCCTTTGTAAAAGTGGAAATATTAAAAAAATACCATGTATTTGAGACTGCGTAAACACTGAATTTTTAAACATCTGAAGTGCATTTCCATTTACTCAAAAAGAACCTCAGACCCGACAGAGAAGGAAATATATGTTGTAAATTAGAATGCTTAAAAAAAACCTCTCCTTCCTGTTTATTCCAGACTCGTTTGTAGGCGTGGGGAGCATCTCACGAAAATTCAGCTGCGGCGCCATCTGGTGGACATGCCGTGACGCTGCAAGGCCCTGCCTGGGAAGGAGAGGTCACGCAGCCTGGGAAGGCCCAACTTTTGCCCAGGAAAGGCTCTGGCACCAAGGTAGCATTCACATACAGTCAACTATAAAAAAAGAGAGAAAGTGAGAGACTAAACTCTCTACAAGAAAATGGTTTCAGTTTTGAGGATCCCTCGGATATAAATCAACTGCCATATGTTTTTTAGGTGTCTTCTTAGGAAAACCTGAGGCTTTAGTAGAAGAGGAGGCATAATTAATTCGATTACACCTGCATGTCTTAGCAGGTACAGGGCTGAAAACTAAAACTATATTTCCATCACTACACACAGGGCAGTATTTAAAGGTGAAGAGAGTGACAAAATTAATCTGGGAGTAGGGAGGTGTTAAAATGTGGTAGGTACTGGGGATGGTTTGATGCAAGGTCCTTAAGCCCTGCTACCATTTTCCAAACTTAAATCAGTTCGGATTTACTTGAAGATTTTTCTATTTAGGAGACCTTAGCCCATTTGCAAACACATTTATATACATCAACATAAACCTACAGTGACCATTGTTACAAACTTTGTTACAAGGTCATAAATAGAAAACACTTGGAAAACTGGTAGAATTCCAGTTTTTAGAGCAGAATTACATTGGCTCACCCATCTGTAAAATTGTTATCATTGATAGGAAATATTTGTAATGGAAAAATGTTACCAAACATGGTTCTGACCCTCCAGAACTTGCTAGTAATTTTCTAACAAAAATGAGTTTTTGTGTTCTTCAATGAGTTTATAATGGTTTTCCTGAAAGAGATGAAGTAATTTTATCGACAATATAGCCCATTGGAACCTCATGGGTTATGTAGTTTATTGGGTCAATGTTATGTGACCTCCATGTGCAGTCAGTGTTTTGTAAGGACATCCTTTGGTACTTCAGTAACCTCATGGATGAGACCTACCTGATTCTACTGCCATAGTGAATAGTGTCAGAGAAAATGTTAACCCTACATATGGGTGTTTGAATAAGATTAATAAGAAAACAGGATGAGAAATAAGATAAAAATTTATTGTGATGGTGGACTATAACAGAGAACTAGAAGACTTAAGTATATGTTTATTTTGAATGAATAAAGACTTAATTGGACACCATATTGTGATCAGTATAGAAAATATTTGATGGCTAATGGCACATTTATCACTTGTCTTCCCTAGTAATATATTTGTAGAGGAGAGTCTTTCATAGAAATAAATAGCTCGGGGAAGCCAGGATGGCTCAGTGGGTTAAGCGCTCACTTGCAACGCCGGGGACCAAGGATCGAATCCTGGCCCCAGCCCGTGCGGACCCATATGCTGAACTGGGGAGTGCCCCCAGTTCAGTTCTCTCTCTGTCTCTGTATCTCTCTCTGTCAAAAAACAATTAAAAAAAAAGAAAAGAAAAGAAAGAAACAGCTTGATCACAAATCAGCACTGTGAATGGTGGCATGAAGTGGAGAATTGAGCATCTCTCGTTGAAGGTGCTTTCAGGGTCTCTGGTTTGGGAATCAGAGGTGGAGCTGTGAGAAGCAGACCTTGAATCCTCACAGCCTCTTCCTCTTGTGTGACACAGACAGTCCCTGGAAACAAAGCTTTCTGTGGTTGTCATTTCATTAACTTATTTGTTCAGAGGGTGCCGCCACCCTCATAACAGAGCCACCTATACAAACTTCCTGTCACTTTCTTCACAGACATCCCAAGAGTATTCACTGAGCAGTATTTCTGGTGAACCCAGTATAAAAAGGTGACCTATTTTCCCCACCGATTGAGCTTGGTGTTCAAACATTTTGTGTTTGGCAAAATGTGAGGGAAAATTTTTCTGGAGATGACCTTTCCCTTGACTTTCAGCTTGTTCTAAATCGGGCTTTTAAGAGAATTTCTCTAAAAAACATGAAACAGATTGAACTTGAAATTTATATCTAGACCCTAAAGTTAGATAAGTTTGTCTCTTGTCAGAATTTTGACTTCACAGAGGAATTGACTTAATGTGAATTTAGCTCACTTTTGTTCTCTCAGCGAAGATCAGTCCTCTTCTCTCCCCTCCCTGCAAAACATCAGGCTAACTCACTCAAGCTCATCAGTAGGACTTGGCTTTCTGGCCACTCTTGGAAATTAGGCCCCTTAGTGCCCAGAAAGTATCCAGCTATGTAACCATTCTTGTTATATTTGACAATGCCTGCATTTTTTTCCAGACAGCCCTCGTATGCTGTGTACTCTCAAGTTTGAAGACTGTAGTTTTAAAGAACCTAGACTTTACCCTGCTGAGCGGGACAGGCAAAAGATGCAGACAGAAAATATTACAAACTCTATTTATACTTTCTTATGTCATCCTCTTAAAGTTTCTACTTTAGTAGATGATTATAATTTATGTAAAATAGAAGTATAGTAATGTATAAATAATTTTAAAACAAATGATGTGTGTATATTAGAGGATATGTAAGCTTTAGTTTACTCATAAGCACATGCAACAAAAAAGAACATGAGGACCGCTTTTAGGGGCAGTGGAGAGTCCCTGGAGGTTTCTGAGTAAGGGAATAAATGAGCATAATTGTTGACTGCAGGGGCCAGGCATTGAAGAAGGTACATAGAGGCACCGTGCCTGCCTTCAGAGCTGGCTGCCTGGCTAATCCATGAAAAAACAAGTAACAGTAGTGAGTGGTAAATAGTGCATGGCTAAATAAAGGGAGGACAGACAGCAAAGAAGAAATGTAACATGGAAAGAACAGTTGTTTTGTATTCTGTTCTTAAACATGCATTCCTACAGAAAGAGCTGAATTCCCAGCAAGGCCCTAAATGATGGTGGCCTCACCACACTATTTTCATTTCAAATTCCAAGCATTCTGTTTGGTCATGTTCCTTCTGAATTTATAACCACCAAATTGGTGTTTTATTTCTGATCTGGGGGGCCATGTCCTTTGGTTCTTAGAAAAAGAAACATCTAAAAATGTGAGAGTTTGTGATTAAGAAGGATTTTACATCTGTAATCCTGGTCTTTTGGAAGATAGCAACATTATAACGGTTAAAATGTCCAAGGAAAAAGTTAGCCACAAGAGTAATTCCAGGAGCTTCCTTATTTTTAGAAATTCTATGACCAGAACTTCCCAGAGAAAGGAATTTTTAAAAGTTCCCAAGAACGTCATAATAAGGCATAATGATACCTTTCTGTTGTGTATACTAGATTCAATCTCAAAGGGTTTTCATGATCGTATCCTTGCATTCCCACTATTTATGTCTCCACTGAGTTAAGATGATAAAAGAGGTCAAGAGGCATCCCAGACTCACAGTCTGAACAAGATCTCAGGCCTCTTGATAAACACTATGTTAGAAAAGAACCCTGAAGTGTCCACCCAGATGCCTACTGAGACCCCACCCTCCTCACAATAACACCATAGGCATTATTTTAATAATTTAACAGAAGAAAAAAAATACAAGACTTGAGGAAGATAAGTATACTTGGCAAGTGCACAGTTACTAAGTAGAACTGGAATTCAACCCAGGTCTATCTTACTCAGAAGCCTGTTTTAGTCCTTGGGAGGCAACTGATCATTTTTGGTAGGACAGTTCCAGTAGAGTGGTACAGATAGAAGAAAGATTGTGTGGGGTTTATTCACTTATTCATCAAATATTTATTGAGAAGGATAGGACTTTCAGCGTTGACAAGTGAGGAGGTGGACAAATCATCTGGCCCAAAAGCAACTACAAAGCTGGAAAAAATGATGGAAAAAGCTATTTTTGGTATTCTGGAAATCAGCCAAAAGCATATAAATAATCTGAGAAGGGTGTGTGCTTGAACAACTGAAGTTCAGTAATGACAGTGGGAATCTGTGGCACCCTTACCTGGGGATGCTCCCTGTTCCCAGCTCTCCTTCCAGGCCAGTCAGCATGCAGATTTTGCCTGGAAGCGGGGATGCTGTGAGGATCAGCACCTTTGCTGCCACAATCAAAGAGGGCTCACATGATTTGGAGCAGGAGAGATTCAGTGTTTCTTCTAACCTGTGGTTACAGTTGTGGTTGGGGCAAGTGTATTCCTGCCTGAGTTGTGCCACATTTATAGTTGAGAAGAGAGCCTAAGATAGCCCCATACTTCTGGCTAACCTTGAGTGTGCTTGTTCAAAAACAAGCTGTGAAAGGACCCAGTGGAAAGTAAAAGCCCAACTAGAATTGAAAACAGCCTGAACTTTGAATATGCTTCCCTGCCCACACACAAATTCATTATCAGAGGATGGAAACCTTACTGGCTTGAGGTGTTTGAGCACAATTTCTGTCCCATCACTGGCTGACTATTAGGCTACTTGAACACAGGGGCAACACCTAGGAAACCACATTTAAAATTAAAAACAATAAAAAATGAACTGAGCAGAATTATCAGTAGTCATGCACTTCAGAAGAGACAAATTTCATAGATTCAACCCAGGTGAGTTACTAAACACACAAACACAAAAGCGCGCGTTAAGGGAGAAAATCAGAATCCAGAATTGTTACAATATATTATTTAAAATACTCAGTTTTCAATAAAATATGCAAAGAGATAGTATAGTATGAGTCATTCTCAGAAAAAACCAAGTCTTAGAAACTATCTCTGAGTGTCCCCAGAAGTTAGATCTAGCAAGCAAAAGACATTAAAGCAACTATTGTAAATAAGTTCCAAAAACTAGAAGAAATCATGTTTAGAGAGTCAAAAGAAAGTAGAATAACACTGAATAAACGAGTAAAGGTTCTTGGGGATTCTAATATAGCTCAACAAGTTGAACGCTTGCTCTGCAACCGGGAGGTCTGGGGTCGAATCTCAGCCCTAGCCTCAGCCTGTGCAAACCCACATGCTGAAATGTGCCATGCAACTAGTAACTGCCAGGATGGCAGCAAAGGTTCTTGCCTCCCATCAGGGAGACCCCAGTTCGGTTTGGCCCTATGCTGCCCCACATCTGTCTGTGTGGAATAAAAAACTATATAAAAAAACTAATGTTATACAACTATGGAGACTGCTCTGGGCCCTCCCAACTTCTGTCTGTCTGTCTCTGTCTCTCACCTTCTCTCAAACAATAAAATCTTAAAAAAAATAAGGTTTCTTCATAAGGAAACAAATTCTTTAAAAATTTTAAAGTATAATTTCTAGAGGTGAAAATAATGCCTGAAATGAAAAATTCACTGGAGGTGCTTACAACCATTTAAGATGGCAAAGAAAATAATCAGTAAAGTTGAAGAGAAATCAATAAATTATCCATTGAAGAATAGAAAGAATAAAAGTAAACTTAACAGAGCCTCAGGGACTTGTGAGACAACATACCAACACATGTGTCATAGGAGAGGAGAGAAAGGGTCAGGAAAAATACTTGAAGAAATAATGTCCAAAAACTTGGCAAATTTGATTAAAAATATTAATCTGCCCATCCAAGTAGCTCAACTAGATAACCACACCTAAATACAGCATACAAACTATTGAAAACCAGTAATAAAAAACAAAACTCTTAAAAGCATCAAGAGGAAAACCACTATCATGTACAACATCAGTATGACTGACAGCTAATCTCTCACCTGAAACAATGGAGATATCTCATCTGAAACAATGGAGGCTGGAAGGCAGTGAAATAGCAGATTCAAAGAGCAGAAGAAAAACTAACAACCAGGGGATGCCAGGATGGCTCAGCAGGTTAAACTCTTCCCCTTGCAGCCATGGGGTCCGAGGATTGAGTCCCGGCCGTTTGTGCAGACCCACTTGCTGAACTGGGGTATGCTTCCCATGTCAGAGGCCCCTGGCTTGGACCCCAGCTTGGCCCCCAGCTCACAGGGGTGTGCCTCCCATGCAGGAGGCCCCGGCCTGGTTCCTGCCCTGTGTGGCCCCCGCCCACCTGTGTGGAATGAAACCATGTCAAAAACTGATGACATACAATTATGGAGTCTGTTCTGGGCTCTCCCCGCTTCTCTGTGTTTCTCTCTCTCTCTCCCTTTCTCTTTGTCTTTGTCTCTCTCTCTCTCTCTCTCTCTCTCTCTCTCTCTCTCTCTCTCGCTCTCTCTTTCTCTCTGTCAAAAACAATAAATCTTTTAAAAAGAAAACTAACAACAAAGAATTTTATATTTCATAAAACTGCCCTTCAAAATGAAAGAGAAATTAAGACATTACCAGATAAACAAATCTGGGGATTTATCACTGGTAGATCTGCCCTACAAGAAATGCTAAATGGAGTCCTTCAGACTGAAAGTAAAGTACATCAGATAGTAACTTAAAATTCACAAGAGGAAGAGCACTGGAAATGGTAAATATGTAAGTTAATATAGAAGACTATAAATATGTATTTTCTTGTTTCTTCACATAACTTCTTTTTTTAAAAGATTTACTTGTGTTTGACAGAGAGGGAGAGAGATAGAGAGAAGGGGGAGGGCCCAGAGCAGTCTCCATAGCTGTATGTCAGTTTTCAACATAGTTTTATTCCACAGGTGGATGTGGGGCTGCACAGGGCAGGAACTGGGCTGGGGGCTCCCCACATGGGAGGCACACCCCAGTTCAGCATATGGGTCTGCATGAGCCAGGACTTGATCCCTAGAACCTGCAACCACAAAGTGGGTGCTTAACCTGCTGAGCCATCCCAGCATCCCCCACATAACTTCTTTAAAAGATGTGAAATTGTATAAAGCAATAATCATAACAATGTATTGATGGATTATAACATACATGTGGTATATATGATAATTAGGAATATATTATGTAATATAAATATAATAAAAATGATAAAAAATGTGAGATATATAGTAACACATAGGAGGGGGAGGGATAGATTTATATTGCAGCAAAGTTTCTATATTTTATTGAAATTAGGTTAGTAATCAAATAAATAATAAAGTGTATATTATAATTCCTACAGTAACTATTAAGAAAAACAACTAAAAAAATATGTGGTAAAACTCTAGTAAGAATTAAATGGCACACTCAAAATATTTAACACAAAAGATGTCAGTAAAAGAATTAAGAGAATAAAAAAAAAAAAGGAAACAAAACAAATACTAAAATGGCAAATGTAAACCAATCACGTCAATAATTACATTAATCGTGAAAGTTCTAAACATCCCAATCAAAAGACAGAAATTGGGGATGCTGGGAGTGCTTGCCTTGTAGTCATGAGGTCTGGGGTTTGATTCTCAGCCCTGGCCCATGCAGACCCATATGCTCAGCTGGGAGCTCCCCTAGTTCAGTTCTCTCTCTGTCTCTGTATCTCTCTCTCTCTCTCTCTCTCTCTCTCTCTCTCTCCTCTGTCAAAAATAAATAAATAAAATATATAATAAATAAATAAATAAATAAATAAAAATAATATAAGGGTATATTGTGAATATGCCAATAAATTAGACAAATGAAATAGAAAAATCTCTAAAAAGATACAAATTATGTAGAGTAACTCAAAACCTAAAATAGAAACCTGAATAGACTTAATAACATGGAATTAAAAAAATAAAAGAATTAGTATTCAAAAATCTTTCCACAAAGAAGAGTCCAGTCCCAGATGGCTTCACTGGTGAATCCTATGAAATATTTAAAGAAGAAATAATAACAACACTTGACAAACAAGTTTAGAAAATAGAAGAAGGAACACTTCGCAATTAATTCTATAAAGGCAGAATTACCCTGATACTAAAGCCATGAAGACACTATAAGAAAACTACAGACCTTTATGAATATCAATGCAAAATACTAGCAAACCAAATCCAGCAACATATAAAAAGGATTATATGTGTCATTAAGTAGGATTTATCTCAGGCATTCACCATTGGTTTATCATCCTAAAGTCAATTAATACAATACACCATTAATAAGATAAAGGATAAAACCCACATGATCATCCCAATACAGCTTCTCCTCACTTAACGATCTACCTGCTTAACAACTGCTCAGACTTAAATATATATATTTTTTATTTATTTTTGACAGAGAGAGAGAGAGAGACAGAGACAGAGACAGAGAGAGGACTGAACCGGGGGAGCTCCCAGTTCAGCACATGGTTCCGCACGGGCTGGGGCCGGGATTCGATCCTCAGTCCCCAGTGCTGCAAAGTGAGCACTTAACCCACTGAGCCATCCCGGCTTCCCCTGCTCAGACTTAAGACCAGTTCTCCAACCCAGAGAATCCCCTTTCTCAGTCTGTGTGAGTCTCATTCCCACAGTCTGTTGGTATTCACTACACAAAGTGTGCGCAATCACACAAGACTACATATTTCATTTATAAGTGTAGTGTTTTGTGATATCTATTGAAAAATACATACCCTAAGGCACCTCTACACACCACAAAGACATCTGCCTTTAAGCTCCTCACTTACGAACCAATTCGATTAACATCCTAGTTATAGGAATGGAACTCAGTTATTAAGAAGTGCCTGTACATGCTGAGAAAGTATTTAACAAAATCCAACCCATTCGTGATAAAAAGTGTCAAAAAACAAGGATTAGAAGGGAATTTTCTCAGTCTGCTAAAGGACATCTATAAAGTACCCACAGCTAACATCCTATGTCCATCAACTGATGAATGGAGAAACAAAATATAACATATCCATATCCATATAATGGAGTACTACTCAGCAATAAGAAGGAATAAAATACCAATACATACTGAACACAGATTACTAATTTTTCTGTGTATAAAATGATATGTTTGTCTAAAATTGTTAACCCCAAAATTGGGGGTCATCTTATACATGGGAGCAAAAACCCATGTATTGATTTCTTAATGCTAGGTTAGAAAAATAGGAGTCGTCTTATGCATGGGGGCTTGTTATACACAGAAAAAAAGAGTAATCTCAAAAACATGTAAAGTCAAAGAAGCCAGATGGAAAAGGCGATATGTACCTGATTCCATTTGTATGAAATGGTCATAAAAGGAAAATGTATAGAGAATGAAAGCAGATGAGTGGTTGCATAGGGCAGAGAGCAGGCTTGATTGGGCTCTAGGTCCATGATGGGCTGGCATTTGATTCAGGAATTGATGGCAGCCATCTTGGAGACAAGCTACCACAGACAGGAAGCCATTAGAGGACTTTAAGAAGAGAAGTGATATGATCTAACATTTTAACAGGATCACTCTGGCTGCTGTACCAGGAGTAGGCAGTAGGTAGGCGGGAGGAGTAGAAGAGGCAGGGACAGCAGTACTGTCCGAAGTGGCTACAGAAGAGCTAGTGAAAAGTGGTCAAACTATACATATATTTTAAAGGTGGAGGTGACAGGATTTGCTGATATATTGATGGGAGTGATAGAAAGATAAGAGCCAATAATGACTCCAAGGTTTTGGGCCCAGGCTGCTAGAAGAATGGAATTGTCATTAACTGAGATGGGAAAGGGAACATGTTTAGGCAGGAACATTAGAAGCACTCACAATCAACCCAAGCCCCCCATAAATAGGAGACGGTTTAGGAATCTACTAAATAGCCAAGCAGAGAAGTCCTACAGAGTGGATATATGGGTCTGAAATTCTGGAAAGCCTTCTAAATTGGAGACATACATCTACAAGGTCTGACAATTAAGTTCGAGAACTTGCCACCATGCACTTACATTGGCAGCACTGTACAAACAACTCTGTAAAGTTTCATAACTAGGTCAGAGCAAAAGAAATTGTGGTTTTGGACTGCGAATTTTAAATCATCATAACTAGGCTCAAACACATCTTTGATTAATTGAAATAGGAACCATTGCAATCAACACATTTTTGCCAATGAGAAATAAGTTTGTGTATCCTGTCGCATAAAAATCCACGCTTCAGGATTTGTCAAACTCTTGGAAAGCATTTTCTGCATCAGGCTGGTTGTGGAAGTGTTTTCCTTATACAAACTTGTCGAGATGCTTGAAGAGTGGAGGACGGTTGGCAAGAGGTCAGGTGAATATGGAAGATGAGGCAAAACTTCATAGCCCAATTTACTCAACTTTTGAAGTGTTGGTTGCACAATGTGCTGTCCAATGTTATTGTTGGGAGCCGGTCGTGTGCTATATAAGACAAACAATAAAGCTATTCGGGGCTGCTCCTAATGAGGACAGTCGGCCGACAAATTTGTCAGACTTTAATTCCCACCACTCGAAATCGGGGACTTTGTTCATCCAGGCTGGTTCCTGGCATGTTATTGTGGAGAAGAATTGGGCCCTTTCTGTTGACCAATGCCAGCCGCAGGTGTTGCGTTTCTGGTGCATCTCATTAATTTGCTGAGCATACCTCTCAGATGTAATGATTTTTCCAGGATTCAGAAAGCTGTAGTGGATCAGACCGGCAGCAGACCGCCAAACAGTGACCTTGACCTTTTTTTGGTACAAGTTTGGCTTTAGGAAGAGCTTTGGAGCTTGTCCAAACACTTATGTAATTGTTTATTGCCAGTTGTATAAAACCCACTTTCCATAGCACTCACGATCCGGTTGAGAAATGGTTCATTGTTACGTATAAGAGAAGACAATACTTCACAATGGTAATTTCCTTGATTTTTCATTCAGCACATGCGGCACCTACTTATCCAGCTTTTTCACCTTTCCAATATTCTTCAAATGCCAAGTGACCATAGAATGGTCAACATTGAATTCTTGGGCTACTTCTCATGTAGTTGCAAGAGGATCCGCTTCAGTGATTGCTCTCAATTGGTCGGTCAACTACCGATGGCTGGCTGGACACTACTCTCTTCATCTTCAAGGCTCTCTCTAGTCTCCTTTGCTAACCTTCTTGAACCACCACTGCGCCGTATGTTAGCAGTTCCTGGGCCAAGTGCAAGTTGTCTCTACTGCTTTACAACCCATTTTGAACTCAAATAAAAATATTGCTCAAATTTGCTTTTTCTGTAACATCATTGCCATAGTCTAAAATAAATATAGAATTATCAGCAAATAATAAGTCATTAGCAAAAAAAAAAACCATAAAGCAAGATTCCAGAGACTGTGAGCAGGAATAAAAACTAGGGCACAAGTGTATTAAAAAAATTGGAGGAGACCCTAATAAGATGAGAGAGGGAGGATAATATCAGGAACAAGAAAAAGATATTTTGGGCAAGCCAGGATGGCTCAGAGGGTTAAGTGCTCTTTGCAGTCTCGAGGACCAAGGATCGAATCCTGGCCCTGGCCTGTGTAGACCCATATGCTGAACTGGGGTATGCTTCCCATATGGGAGGCCCCTGGTTTGGTCCCCAGCTTGAGGGGTGTGCTTTCCATGGGGGAGGCCACCATCCCAGTTCTCACCCTGTACAGCCCCAGCCCACCTGTCTCGGTGGAACAAAACCTTGTTGAAAACTGATGACATACAACTATGGAAAATGCTCTGGGCCCTCCCCCTTCTCTCTGTCTCTCTGTCAAAAACAATAAAATAAATCTATAAAAATATTAAAAAGAGACACTTTGTTGAGGATAGGACGGAAGCTGTTAGAGCTCAGGTTAGATCTCTTAATCCTATCACTAAATGAGGAATCTAGGTTATCTGCTAGGAGTGAACAGGTAAATGTAGATTAGGAGCATGAAAGATATAGGAGAGATTGGCAGCAACTGTTTTTTGTTTGTTTGTTTATTTTTAAGATTTATTTTATTGTTTGAGAGAAGGAGAGATTGCGAGAGAAGGGGAGCGGGCCCAGAGCAGTCTCCATAGTTGTACATCATTAGTTGTGACATGATTTCATTCCATACAAGTGGATGTGGTGCCGTGCAGGACAGGAACTGAACCCGGGGCCTCCCACATAAGAGGCAAGCACCTTCTCTGCCAAATCATCCCAGTGGTTACCAGTTGCACCGCAGTTCAGCATGTGGGTTTGCATGGAATGGGACCAGGAATTGAACCCCAGACCTCATGATTGTGAGGCAAGCATTCAACTGCTGAGCTATCTTGGCATCCCCATGAAAGGTAGCACCTGTTATGCCTTGGGAAATAAGGAGTGAATGAGATGGGTAAAAGAATCATAGAGTAGTGGGTGGAGAAGAATGTGAGAAGTTTAAGTCTTTGAGGAAGGTGAGAGATTAACTTCCCACATATCTGCAAATGTAGAAAACACAATGAGCTACTTATATGGGTTAATTATATAATTTACACAGGTTACAAGATTGATCACATAGGAATTTTACTAGTTTTTGGCAAGATAAGCACTACAACAATACTGCCTTTAAGTTCCCCTTGAGCTTCAGGTCCAAATTCCTGTACTTACTAGACTTCACTACTTGTGTGTTTGGAAGAAATCCAAAACTGTCTACGGGAAGGCCAAAAGCAATCTCACTTCAGCCTCACATTAAAAAAACAAAACAGGGGGAAAGCCGGGACGGCTCAGCGGGTTGAGCGCTCGCTTTGAGGCCATGAGGACCGAGGATCGAATCCCGGCTCCGGCCCAGGCAGGACCCACGTGCTGAACTGGGGAGTTCCCACAGTTCGGTTCTCTAACTGTCTCTGTCTCTGTCTCTCTCTCTATCTGTCAAAAAGTAAAATAGAGGTAAATATGCACTGAAGA